>JAZKJV010009389.1:0-81386 GCA_037367405.1 Ottelia alismoides | reverse complement strand
ACGTAGCATCGTACGACTAGGCGCTGCGGGTGGGGGGTGGGGTGGGGAAAGGGGAAGACGAAGTGGGAGCGAGTGGGGAAGCGAAGGGCCAGCGAAGTGGCGCCGTGCGTTTGAATAAGAACGTGGGCGGCGCCAGGAATGCTGCAGAAAAACGTCTTTGGCCGTATTTGGAATAACACCAAAGGCCGCCGCGACCCCATCCACCCATCTCGCCTCCCCCTCCTGCTGTACTGCATCGTACCAGTACGGACTAATGCTGCGCGCAGCCCGATGTCGCTATGTATAATGTAAAGTAGGTATGTATAGCCGTACATGTAGTACATGTCGTGCTGAAGCAGCGAAGCGCCACCGAGGGCTACAGCTGTTGCTGTACAAGGTTGTTCAGCGCGGTCTCTTTTGCCGCCGCACTGGCCGCACCCACAGCGTGCATGCCGTACCACTCGAGTTACGTACAGACGTACGGAATCTCTGAGCAACGCTTGCACTGGAGCTTGCGGCTGCGCTAACTGAGCCCGGCTGAGCCATCACCCACGCCAGCTTCCAGCTGCGCAACCGCGTCAACTGCTGCGGATTATGCGGATACCGGCTGCAGAACCTGCAGGTCGGGCCAGGGACGGCAACGCGTGCTGAGCGTGCTTGATGCCATTCCCGTTGCATACACTGCACAACTGTTGCGTCAAACAGTACCGAAAAGCCTTGGTAATCCGTACGTGCCACACGTGCAAGCCCGCCCGCGGTGCTTGCGGCACGCAGGTCCGAGTCGGCGACGTTGCGGTGGAGGCGGCATACGGCGGCAACTGGGATGTGCTGGAAGCAGCCGCCGGACACGTTCCACGACGACGGCGAGGTGGTCAGCGGCACGTGCACGCCCCCAAAGCCGGCGCCGTGCCGATGTTGGGCACGTACGTGATGACGTTCCAGAACTTTGCGGACACAAACGTGCGTGGTTGTGGGAGACCCGGACTGGTTTGTGCTTCAGGTAGGTGGACGGGCAGGGAGGTGCAGGTGCAGGCGGCACCCGCTGGGTGGGTGATGCGCGGGCGGGTGCGTGGCGCGTGGGGGCGCGCGACCGCGCCATACGTGCGCACTTCTATCCTTTGAATACTTGGACACATGCCTGCTCGTGTGCAAGGCTAGCTAGCACCACATACATGTATGCAGGGGATTGAAAGCCGTAGCCACAAGGTTGCCATGCGCGGATGTATGATCTTCCCAATCTTTTGGATCCCATGCGCGGATGTATGGCACTGCACCATACATTGCCATGCGCAGCGATGCATCCGCCCGTTGATGCGCAGCGCCGCAACGGCTCCGAAGCATCATCCAGGACGGGCTGCTGGTGTCAGCCCAAGGTTCGCAAGCACGCACCTGACCGTGCTTGAGCCGTTATCATCAAAAATGCAGGTTTCCGTTCTTACAACCCGGCGCACTCGGCCGCTGATGAAGTGATCCTAGCCGTTAGATGTGTTGTCAATCTCACCCAAACGGCAGCGGCCTGCTCGCGCGGGCGACAAATGTGTGCATGCAGGTGGTTGAGGTCCAGATCCTAGCAAACTCAGCGTCTGCCGTGGTTCCGGCTCCAAACAGTGAGTGACCGCGCAACAACTCCATCCAGGCATGGGCCGCCCTATGCGTTGCTAGCGCGGCGGCGGCCATACACAGCGGGCCCAGCAGTGCCGGAGCTGCGCATCACTCAGCGTCGCGTGTTGAGGCGGAAACCGTTTGTTCTCACTGTTTACACCGTTGTCGGCGCGAGGGCAACGTCCTGATCCGTTGCTGCACCGGCAGGGCCGGAGGCTGCCAGTCATCTGGCTTTGCGTGCTCTTGTGTGTATGTGCTGGTAAAAGCCCAATCCAGCAAATGCTGATGTAATGGCCGGGGCCGTTGGCGCCCTCCGGCCGGACTGCACACGTGGTCAGAGCGCGCTGCTGCGGCGCTGTGTAGGCGCTCTGAGGAACATGTGATGAATGGCATGTAGCAGGCCTGCTGCGGCTCTGCTTTCCACAGGTTAAGCACTCAAGCACGTTGAAAGCAGGCGTTAACGTGAGCCCCCTTGAGTGTTGGGCGGGCAAACTGCTCCGCTGGTGGCGGCTGTCTGCAGCGAGGGATGTGGGATATGCCATCAGCTCCTGCCAAATGGGCAGTAAACTCCGCGTTCGGCCGTTTCGGCTGCGTATGGCGTGTATGTAATGCATAGCGCACGGCACGTGTGCACAGACGAGGCAGGACACGGTGCATGTTGCAAGGCCTCTGTCCCGCCCTAAACTCACCTTGCTGCTGCTGCTCCCGCCGCTGCGTCTGCTTCTTTTCTTCTTTTTGCTGATGTTTGCTACAGGCGGCGTGATCTCTGCCTTTGCGGGCGTTTACGGCTCCTCCCAATGGTCGCTCGACAACTACTACCCCTCCCACGCCGTCGACAACAACCTAGGCACGCTCTGTTCCATCCCGGCCTCAACGACCTCACCCCCTGGCTCCCCATCAACCTCATCGCATCAAGGACGGTAGTCGGCTTCCAGATGATCAACAGCCAGGCTTTCACACCGCGCCTGCAGAACGCCGAGCTGCGCGTCAGCGACGCCGCCGTGCTGCCCACCACTGACACAGCCGCCGTGCCCATCCCGCTCAACCCGCGTGCTGAAAGCAGCCGGCGGGCAGGACGCACGCTGCGGGCGAGCTGATCAGCGGCAGCTGCAGCTCGTACCTGGTCGGCACGTGGGTAACGCTTCAAAACCTGTCGGCGCCCTTACCGTCAGACACCTTTACTACATCCTGCAGGTAGGGGTAATGGTGTGTGCGGGGCGCGTTTTGGGCGGTTGGGTCTGTGGCCAGTGTGCGTTGTCGTTGCGGGATGGTGCGGGGGCGTGCGAACAATCCACAGACACGAGCAGTCCAGCCTGTTCGCAATATGTCTGTGTTGATTGTGGCGTGTAACCGATGACAGCTAGCACGGTACATCCACGCCTTTGTGCCTTACTCGACTGCAGGTCCCTAAGCTCCGCCTTCTGACGACCACCGCCGCCGCACCCGTTGCACAGCCCCAGCCGCCCTTGCTGCTGCTAACCGCCAATAAGCGCGCCGTGCTTGAGTGAGCAAGCGAAGCACGCGCTGCACTAGCATAATAGCACACACAGCGGCAGAAGCAGCAGCGGCAGCAGCGGCAGCAGCGGCAGCAGCAGCAGCAGCACAGGTTGCCCGGCTGCGTAGGGTGCCCATCCACCCACCGGCTGCTATCGGCCTGGTGCCTGCCATGCATCTGCCCGGGCAATGAAAAGGTCTATAACCTTACGTACCTGCTGGTGGTGGCAATGCTGCAAAAATGCAGGCACTGCCATTGCGGATACCGAGGCTTGCTACGGCTCGATGACGTTGCCGGACGCAACCGGCCGCTACGCCCCATCCGCCGCGTTCGACGGCGGCGACAGCACCTTCTTCCACTCCAACGACAATGACCTCAAGCCGTGGCGGTTCGTCAACCTGGCTGAGCCGGTCCTGGTGGTCGGCACTCAGCTGCGCAACCGCGGCGACGGCTGCGGCAACCGGCTGCAGAACGCCGAGGTGCGCGTCGGCGGTGAGGCGCTGACGCCCAGCTCACGCGCGCCCATCAACGCCAACGTGCTGTGCTGCAAGCAGCCCGCCGGCAAGGTCTACGCCAATGGCGAGCTCATCATCGGCAGCTGCAGCCCAGCGCCGCTGCTGGGCAACTAGACTACCGTCCAGAATCTGGCGCCTGTTAGCCCCTACAACCTGCAACAACGCAACTGCGCCATCGAAGGTGGCTGAGCCGCACACGTGCGGTCGCGGTTAAACGGAGGGCTACCAGCGCGCCTACAGATACCATTGACACTGCTCTGTAGATACCAGTGGGTCATGCTTCTTGCAAAGGAACACCAAGCATGCAGCATGCATGTGCTGCTGGCGCTGCCTGCGTCTCCGTCGCTGGGCGGACGCTAGCTACCGCAGCATGCCCTACGCGAGTGCAAAAGCGGTTTGCGCACGCCATAAACCTTGCTGCGTCACGTACAGCGCGAACTGCTCGGCGCGCTGTGTGTATGCGTCCTTGCACCTGCACGGCAACGCATGTCGATGGCCTGCGTGGCCGCCGACTGACTGGGGGGCTCCTTCTTGGGGGCTGCCGCGCACAGATAGCCCGCCCCGCCCCTTTCAGAGGGTGCCGATGGTTCCGGCCATCGCCAGTAAGTAGCAGCGGCAGAATTGATGATGCCGCCATTTCCAATACGTGCAATTGCACGTAAAGCCAAACGTGACTGGCACCCTCTGCCCCTGTGAGGCTGGCTCGCCAGTGCCTGTACTGTCACATGCATCGATCAGCGCATGGCGAAGGGGGTCGCGCGCTCGCTTGTCCGCCGTCAAAACATTTCTTACTTGGGCGCGGTTGGCGCGCTTAAGGCGCTTCGTGCGCAGCTTACGTCGGGCCGCAACACGGCTGTACCAGTCATCAAACATCACAGCGCTGGCAGGCAGCCGGTCCTCAGCCCTTTGCTCATGCCTCGCTCCCTTAGCTTGGTGCATATCTGCAGGTCGCTAAACTCCGTCACGGTTAACACCGCCGGCCCAGTGCCGCTGCCGCAACTCCCAATCCCGCCCAGTGAGTTGCGGCTACATTAGCCTATGCTCTGCAATGTGTCGCATGACTTCGCTTCACTACTCATGACATGTACGGCGGTGCCGTTGCGCGCACAGATAGGTCACTGGCATTTCGAACTCGCGACGATACACTTAAGAAGAAGAAGATAGATACGCTGTTCTGAATACTGTCATGCATGCAGTGGACCGCGCATACCTGTGCCAGTGAGTCGCGTGTGTGGTGAGTTGGTGGCCGTAGGTAGAGGTGAAGTGGCGGGCGGGACGACGTCATAAGGCCATGTAGGGGAGGTTGGAAACGCTGACGGCTGAGTCGCTGCGGCGACGATACACACCTATTCGTTGAAGACCAACCCCTTAACACGGGCGGGTGACGATATGCCCCTAAAGGTAACATATGGGCCACCAAAACCCGCACCGATGTGTGTCGCGCAACACGCCTCCAAGCGCTGTACCGCGCCTGCTGGCCTGCGTCCGCGGTAGATCGGTATCCGCGTGCGCGCAGTCAACGCCGGACGGCACGACGCGCTGTCCATGCAGCAGCGGTGGGTTCGTTGCAATGTGGTGCGTCACGCGTGCACGCAGGCTTCACAGCCGCAGCAGGACTGCGTGTATGCGCGCGCGCCTGCGTCCTTCTGCATCCTACGTACTGTCCACACGCTGGCTTGACCTGCATGTATGCATCCCTCTCTTCACTACTACTCCTCTCCACTATCCACTATCTCTACCTGGCGCTGCTACAGGCTGCCTGCGCCGTTCGGCTACATCCTGTTCCCGGCCAAGACTCACCTTTCACGGACATCCAAGGCGTGCCGCAGCCCCAGACCGGCAGGACCCCGTTCCAGCTGGCAGCTACGTGCAGCAGCAGGGCCGACTGCGCCGGCTTCAATAGCGCCGGCTTCCCGAAGGCGTCCCTTTCCAGGCGTGCTCCCTCAGTGTCGTACACCGGACCCTGCCAGGGACAGTACCAAAAGCTCGCTGTTTAACCGATCACGTGCGTATGCCCGGAGGGATGTTGGCTCCCGCATTGCGGCCTAATCCATGGATTACTGATCCTGGTCACGCCGCGCAGCGCAGCGCCACTGTAGCGCGCGGTGCAGCGGCCACGCACACACGCAGCACCACACACAACCGTACGGCCGTACGGCGCGTGTCACGCGTTCTCGAACGCTTTGGCAATGCCTTGCATGGTCCAGTGCCGTTGGCCATGTGTACACCTGAGAGAAGACTTTGCTTGGTACCGGCGGGGGCCCAGGCGCCACAGGGGATCGCCTACATTGGCCCGCCAGGTGACTGCGGGGAGTCCAAGCCTACTTAGGCCCGAAGGCATGGCCTGAGTGGCCCGAAGGCATGGCCTGAGTGGCCTGTCCTGTTCTCGCGTATTGTGTTCATTCGTAGGTCACATGGTTGCTGGCAAGCATAGGCGCGGCAGCAGCACGTGCGCACTGTCGGCCAGCGTGTACGTGTTTCCATGGTGGTGCGATGGATTGCAGTTTGTGCGCGCGCGTACTCGCCGCGCCCACAGTACGAGCATACTCGCCGCGCCGACAGTACGATCGTACTCCGCCGCGCCCACAGTACGATCGATCATCATGCAATCATCTTGCAGCTGCACACAGCTCACGGCACCCGCGCAGATAAAGGATGACACGCGTGCACGTGCAGAGAGCAAACATGCGTGCTTTCATCTACTTACCGTGAAGCGCTCATTAAGCGTGGAAGCACCTGGCAGCAATGACGCCAGCGAAAGACATGTGGCGGGTATGTCACGAATGTAATCCTGACGCCCCCTTCCGCCCCGTTCATCGTTCTGGCCCATCCTTGACCGCACGTATTTAGCCGTTTGATTGGATTCAGCATCGATGATACGGCGCCTGCATGGTCCTCATGTGCGCGCGGATCGGCTGGTCCGGTATTCATTTAGGTCCACCTTTCAGCCCTTACGTGCTCATATGGGCACTAGCCCGTCGTCGACAACGGTCAAAGTAGTAGGATGTCATGTTTGACGCGTTCCCAAAGGGTTCCCGGGCCGCGCTCCGCCCCGGGGCTACCTGCTGCAAAGAAGGCGGCGGCTCTGCCGCCTGCCGGCCTGGATCCTGTAGCTCCTGCTGCTGTGGCTGCTGCTGGCGCTGCTGGTCCGCCTCGGCACTTGGTTCTGCGTGCAGGTTGAGCGGCGCTGCTTCGCGCTGTGGCGGGTGGTCCGCTGAGCTCTCTTCCGCCTCCTGCGGCAGCCCGGCACACACCAGCCAGCGCATTATCATCATTGTCATAATCAGGAGCAGCAGCAGCAGGGTATAGCGTCGCATCGCGCTGGTTGGCGTGGCGTGCGAGGCGCTGTGTGTGGAAGGCCAAAGCCCCTCCTGCTGCTGCCCGACAAAGCAAAACGTGGCCCGGTCCCGAAAGCGCGCACGCCCGTACGGCGTCGGCCACGCCAACGAAGACGATCCAAGGGGTGGCGGGGTGATTAGACCACAGCATATCCAACAAACAGTGCAAAGGCCACAGCAGCCGGCATATGAACCCCATGATGAGCCCACCAGCCGGCCGAAGGCTGCGCTTGTGCAACCGTCGCATGAGGAGCTGGTGCTGCTGCTGCTGCATGGGACCGCCGTGGCGTCCTCGGACCGCAGCCCCAACCCATAATGCTAACACTGGCCTCTGACCTGCAGCATTTGCGTGAAGGACTGCCGTAGCACGCCGCCGCCGCCGCCGCCGGGCAACGCGTACGGCGGGGCTGATGCCGCAGAGCCACCGCCACTGCCGCCGCCACCGTCGCCGTCGCCGTTGCCGGCCCCACCCGTGGACTGCGCCGCGGACCGGGACCTCTGTCGTCACGACCATCATGTCCGCCGTCGTGGCCTCCGCTGCGAGCGGCGGCGGCCGCAGGTGAGGGATCAACGTGTGGCGGGCAGGTGAGGGATCAACCAGGGAGGTCCGCTCGCTACTACACTATACGGACGGGCCGCAGGCTAACGGTTCGGGGTAGGTGGTGTGCGCCTCGTGCTGCCGCACGTGGCCTCCATCAGCGGAGTGCCGTACATGCGGTACAACAAGTTGCGTGGTCTTGAGGTGCATGCCCACAGCTGAAAAACCAACGAAGTACCGCGTAGCCCTTCACGCAGCAACGCCTGCTGCAGCTACCCTTCCAACGAAGAGCCGCTCCCGGGCAGCCTCCCTCCCGCACGGAACACGGTCGAATACATCCGACTTTACTCTATCTGTCCACAATACACTGCAGTTTGACGCGGTGTGGCTGCAGGCGCACCTTTGCGCCGCGCTGTGCACTGGAGCTGGCATCCTGGTGGCCTGGCACCTTGCCTAGAAGGGCGCCGGTACATCGCGATGGCTGGCTTGGCGTGGCACGCGCAGCTGGATGATCGTCTCTGCATTGCTGGACAGTCACATCAATGCTGCACACTATCAAACTGCACCTTGGGCTGCGTATCCTTAACGCCCTCGTTGTTACACCTGGCTGCATGATACTAAGTTGATTCCCACACTTTCTCGGCCCGCAATTCCTAGCAGTGGGTTTCGGCCCCTGCCAAAGCAACAGAACTGCCTGCAGGCAACACATTTCACGTGCAACGCCCTCGAGCACAGCTCCGGGCTTCGGGCCTTAGGGGACTTATTGCGCCGTTCACCTTCTTTACGTGATGACTAACCCCGTACAGCTGATTCCGTCACCCGCGGGATCGCCGGGGCCCACTCAGGCCTAGCGCTGGCTTCATTTCTTCAAGCTGCTTTAACAGGTGTGCTCTTGAATACATAAACTTGCCATTCTTGAAGGGGCTGCGGAGGCACAAGCCGTGTTGCCCTTCCTCAGAATCGGCTGAAATGGGCTGCTCGGCCTCCACCGAATGCGCCGACCCCGGCAGCGCCCCGATCAAAGGGGCCCGCAGCTGATGGCTCAAACAACAGCTTCTATGTGTCAGCCAGCAGTGTGGCGCCTGCCGCTTCCGCAGCAGAGTTGGCTCAGGTATGTGTGAGGATGGGGGGCCGGCACTCGGGCAGTCACTAAGCCAGCAAGCTCTCCCTCTCTCTCGGCGCTACAAGCGTCGGTCGGGTGCCGATGCATGCAGGGCCCCCCGCGAACCCTGTACTACGGCCAGTTGCTGGCCGGCAAAACGGTGCTGGCAGACGTCCAAGTTCTCCTTCGGTGGGAGGTGGAGCAGAGCGGGTACTGGTGGAAGAGGCCGTTTCAAGCGCAGACGCCAGCGACGCTCTTGTCAGCGAATGGATCGGCGTCTTCAAGCCCGGGCGCGTCGGCTTTACCTGGACCAGCCCCGAGTCGGGCAGCAGTGAGCCCTCCACGTTGGGCTCCCTGCCCATGTGCTGGTCCGGCACAGCCAAGGGCCCGGGGGCGTGGTGAAGCTGCAGCACATCCCTCCCGACAGCGAAGAGGCGGACATGTTCATCGAGCTGCTCCCGGAGCCGTACTTGTACCACTTCGCGGTTGCGGCCCACAAGGCCTCTGGCGGCGAGCTGCTTGCGCGAATTCAGACGCAGCTCCAGGCGCTCTGCAAGCCAGGGAGGCGCCTGCGCTTCTGGTCGAGCAACCCGGACGGCGACGCCGAGGCGGAGGTCCTCGCGCTCTGCAACAGCTACCTGGCGGTCCTGACGCCGGACGCATGGAAGTGCCGGGGCTGGTCGCACAGCTGGAGCACGTCGCGTCAGCCGGGCGCAACGTCATCCTGGTCTGCCTGCCGCCGGCGGACGTGCATGTGCCGAAACCACCGACCAGCATGTCGCCCCCTGGAGGGCTTGAGCAGCGCGGTAGCGGAGATCGGCGCCATCATTGCCGCCGCGCCGCCGCAGATCGGACCAATCCTGGAGCAGATCGAAATCCTGTCGTACCGCCGGCACCCGCACGGCGAGCGCGCGGTTCTGCGCCACATCGCCGCGCTGGCCAGCAGCTCGTCAGCGCTCGCCTTGTCGCTTCCTCCCGACGTGCCGATAGAGGTAAGGCTGGCGGCAGCACGCATGGACGTGCTGCTGCGGCACGCACGCCGCGGCGCCTGGCTGCATGTGCCGCCGGCCTACCGCTCCACAACGCGCGCAGCATGCGCATGCGGAAGGATCGCGTCAGGGTCAAGCATGCGCGCATGCCATCGCGCCGGGCACGACTACGCGCGCGTTGGGTGCGCCCCACTATCACAGCCGTAACGACCCGCAACAGGCCGCCTACCGTCCTTCGCCCATGCACCAAACGCCATGCTGGTGCATTTGGATGCTTGTTCATGTACCGCGTAGCTCCCATACCCCATTGCCCGCCCGTCCGCCCGCCCGCAGTTCTTCCGCAGCTCGCCCAGCGAGGAGGAGACGCCCGAGGAGCTGCGCGGCGCCGACCTGCGCTACTACGAGGGCATTGCCGTACGCACCAAGGACGACGACACCGAGGTTGTGCGCGGCGCGTACCAGATCATGGCCACCTTCAACGAGGCTGAGGGCCTCATCGACATGGACGTGGACTATGAGGCGCAGGGTGAGAAGTCCATGCCCAGCTACCACAAGCCGCGCCAGCTGCAGTGGGACAGCGAGAGCGGCGAGGTGACGCTGCTGACCGAGGTGCCCAACGTGTCGGCGTGGGCGACGTGGGAGGGCACCGTGGAGGGCAAGGGAGGGCTGTTCACGCTCGAGGAGGGCGAGGCGGAGCTGCTGTTCAGGTGGGGTGGCGGATGGGGGCGGGCGGGTGTTTGGGCCGGCCATGCCGTAGGGTTGCGCGGTGGCGTACACAACCCTACGGGCTCGGGCTCGGGTAGCCGGGGCAGGGGGCTACGAAGACGCAGGGCACGGCACCACCCAACGCAGGGCACGGCACCACCCAGAAGCACCGAGGAGCTGAGCGGTGCCGCTGCACGCGCATGCAGCGCTACGAGTGAGGGAGGGCATCACGTGCGCGGTCAGCCAACTATGCAGCGCGGGCCACAGCGACACAAGCGCCGGGGATCCGCGGCCACCGAACGGCGTGTCGCGCCGCGGTGACCGGGTCGTGTTCGCACAGCGCGCATGGCACCAGCAGTCCGTTTGGTGTCCGTTCCCTGGCCCTAGGACACCTGCTGCAGCCACAGCCGTACACGGGCTGAGCTTTGAGGCAGGCGCACGCACATGTACGTTACTAGCGCTGTACAAGGGGCGGCCGCGCGTGCGTGGCGGCCCAAGATGCTAGCAATCATGGCGCCCCGCTTTTGTTCCCAGCAGTCGCACGAACGCTTACTGGCGCTTACTGGCGCTGGGACGGCGTGGGTACTGGTTTACTGCTACTGCCGCGCAGGCCGATGCCCTTCATGTGGCACTACTGCGTGCTCGGCGCCGGCACGCCGGAGGCCGCCGTGCTCGCCAACATCATCGACAACGCCATGGAGCGCAACAGCGCCGCCGGCCGCCACGCGCGCGTCGTCAAGGCGCTGACGTGCGGGCCCGACGAGCTGGACGAGCGCCGCATGCGCATCCGGTTGTCGGCATGCATGCTGCTGCTGCTGACGCCGGGCGTATGGGACGACGCCACGTGCTTGGAGGACATCGACTACGCGCAGAGCCTCGGCAAGCAGGTGCGGGAGTCAGGGATGTCAGCGGTGTCTTGCATTCCGTCAGTTCTGACGTAGTGTTGCGTTGCATGGCAATCGGCCCGATAAGCCGGCAACGATACCTGGCAATGGTTGGAACAGGTCTTCACCTGGGCAAGCACGTGCGGCTGGCTTGGCGGATGGGGAGATGCTCTGGTGCAGCGCATCAACGCTGATGTAGCCCGCCGTCCGCTTTACATGGCAATCCACATAAGAAGCGTTATACACCAGTACATATGTGACGATCGACATTTCAGGCCTTCAGCAGTACGTCGAATCAAGTGTAAATGCACGCAGGCCGCCTGGCCCGTCCCTGCCTATGCGCAGGTGCTCATCGTGCACGACCCTGACCAGCGCATGGTCTACCTTTGTGCCGCTGAACAGCGTCCTGGCAGCGGCGCCGCTCGCGGTCAAGAGCCTTATCTCCAAGACCGACGTCTTCCCCTTTTTCCGCCGCGAGCACGAGCAGCAGGCGCTCGTTGACGTGCTTCTCACGTCGGCGGGCTTCACGGGCTGCATCAAGCGGCCGTACTACCACGAGCCGCTGGTGTACGCCATGGAGGAGCAAAAGGCAGACGCCACTCACTCATCGTCATGAGCGAGGGGCGCTGGGTCTACTACGAGGGCATCGCGGGTGCGTGCGTGCGTGTGGGCGGGCGTGCACGGGCCTGCAAGGGGGCTGGCTAGGTCGGGTGGTGGTGGTGGTGGTGGGGACGCCTGGGAGGGGGCAAGCGGGGTAATGGGCTGCGCGGCACCGCGTGGGGCATGCGCCGTGGCAAGCGTACGGGGCATGAAACGAGTGTGTGTACGTGTCTACGCACGCGTGCGCGCGCGACTCGTGCGCCTACAGATGTGTGTACGCTCCGGCGTGCCATCCTGGTCTCATGCGTACGTACCGTGCATGTTTTGCACACGTACATGTGTCGTGTTTGCTTCAGTGGCACGCGCGTGTAAGTGCGCAGGGACGGTCTGTTTGGGAAGCTGCGAAGATGCTTTAGCGCTTCGCATGCGCCAAAAAGAATTGTCTTTGGGTGCCGACGGCCACCTCGTGTAGTACGGCAGCACCACAACCTCTGCAGCTCTGCGCCAACATGCGCCAGCTTGCACCACCGTGGCGTGGCTGCGTGACACCCTCTCTCTCGGCGTTTTGATGGCCGTTGCGGCCTTGCTGCAAAACGATGCCCAGACAGCTGCGTTGTACCTGAATATCCCCCCGCACCCCACCCCACCCCGCGCCGGCCCTCGCCAACACCGTTTGTCCCGCCCAGAGCGGTCCGAGTCGGGCAACAAGTGGGGAGTGTACCAGATAGACGTCAGTTCTACCCCGACCGCGACTACGTGGAGATGTGGGTGGAGTTTGAGAGCTACCTCCCTGGATCCATTCCGTCGTACAAGGACTGCTTCAAGCTGGACTGGGACGAGGGGAAGCAGTACGTGCAGAAGCGTGGCGGCGGCTGGCACGGAGACGTCGCAGGTGCGCGCTGGGCGCGGCCGGGCAGGAGCTGCGACCGGCCGATTCCGCGTGCGCGTGGGATACCAAAGCAAGCGTGGCGCAGTTATGCCGTACTTGCCTTGAGCCGTGCAGCGAGTGGCTCAGGCACCGTCGTCTCGCCGTGTGTTGGCGCCGCCGGCCGTTACGGCAATCGTGCCACGGCCCCCCCCGCCTCCAGTTTTGGTCCTGCCAGCGCAAGGACGATTGCACGCTTGCAGCATAGCCCTTTGCGCCCAGCCAGGCGCGGCGGTGTTGCCCAGGCGCACGCGCGAGCCGCGCCACGGTACGGCGCGGCACAGCACGTTACGGTACGGTGCGGCAGTCCTGTTCTTTACACCGGGGTGTAACCCGCGCAAGCAAGCGTACGGCGCCGCTCCGTCCTGTGTCACTGGCAGCCGGGCACCACACCACACCAGCAGGTAGCCAGTCACCGCGGCTCCGCGCGCGCCGCGCAACCCTGCCTGGCCCGCCGCATCACATCATCACCGCCTCATCCGCCGCCTGCCTTTGCCCTCAGGCATCGGCCAGCCGTTCCACCTGATCAACTGGTACGGCGACCACCTGACGTTTGAGGCCAAGCCCTTCATCTGGCACTACTTTCTGAGCCACATCCAGGTATGGAGCATCGCGCCAGCCAGCATTTACACTGTGTGCCGATGCCGGCACCTGCGCATCTGCCTGCTGTGCGGCCGGGTGGGTGCTGCACGGCCGCGCCGTGCTTTGCCACTCGTATGGGCTGTACGGGTCGGTGGCCGGCGCTTGCCGCGCCAAACGGCACGGCAAACACCTGCCGCTGGTGCCCGCGCGGGCAGGAGGGAACTGCGCTAAGCACTTTGCGGACGCCATGTAAGCGCCAATAGCCGTGCAGCGTGGCCCCCGAGGGGGGCGGGGCGCGTTCCGGCTAGCCGTGTGCTGCCCGCACGCGGCGGTCGAAACAGCTCAGCCGACGCACAGTTCTATCATCAGTGGTCATCGCCATGCCTGAGGGGTGTCGCCCGGGCGTGGCCATTACCGCGCTCCACCGTACTGCTCTGCTGCCTGCCCTGCCCTGCCCTGCCCTGCCCCGCGCCGCGCCGCAGCGCGAGAGCTCCGATCTGTGCGGCCTGATCGTCGCGAAGCTCAAGGACCTGTCGCAGCGCGGCAAGCGCGTACGGACGTGGTACGACAACAAGGCGGGCATCATCACCAAGACGGCCATGCACCAGGGCATCGAGCACAGCCAGAACTTCTGCCTCTTCCTGTCGCCCTCGGTGTTGAAGTCCGTCTACGTCAAGTTCGAGATCGCGGTAAGATGCTGCAGCTGCACGCTGTGCCGTACAGGCCGTACGCACGCCCAGCCCAGAGCGTGCACGCCGTGCTCGTGCAGGAGCCAATGTCGCGTTGATGGTGCTGAGCGGATGCAGTGTAGCAGGGGACGGGTGACGTTGATCCCGTCGGTACGACACCACTGTGACTTGTCCGTGTTTGCGCACGATGGCCGCCTGGAGCCACTCCACCACTGGATGGCTCTAGCCTTTAACGCCCACAGGGTACGGACTCAATGCACTCCCAACTCTGTACGGGCTCTCTCCCAGCGACGCACGCTGTTGGGGACGGCACTGCACCGCAGCCGCCGACGGCGTCTGTCCCTGCCTCGAGCGCCGTATGCGATTACACACTCTGGACTCGCGTGCCCTCGCTGCACGCCACCGCTTTTGCGTGCCAACCTGCCAACCCCTCACCGCCCTCTTGCCGCAGGCCGCCTTGTCCCTCAACAAGAACATCATCCTGCTGCACCACCCAGACCCCAAGGCCCCTGCGTACGTCGACCTGGATGCGCTCAAGCAGAGCGCCCCAGACGTGAGCACGCGGCGGTCCCGCCAGCGCTGACGCCGGATGGACGGAGGTCACACTGGCGCACGTTTCCTCTGCAACCGCGCTACGGCGCTGCCGACCGCGTTGCATCGCCGCCGCCTGATTTGCGGGCATTACCCCACGCGCGCACGACGCCGCGCGCTTCCCTGTCCGTGATGATCGACGCGCTTGCTTGCTTGCCTCACGCCCCGGTGCCTGATGCGTCCGGTTGTCGTGGCCCCCTCGCCTCCCTTCGCCTCCCTTATCCTCCCTTGCCCTACTCCCTGCGCCTGCGCGCGTCCGTGGCGTGGCGCTACCTGGCACCCGTGGCGTGCGTGCGTGCGTTGCGTGCGCAGGACCTGAAGGTGCTGTTCGACCGGCCCATCCTGGAGTGGCCTGGCGCCACCGGAGACGTCAAGTCGTTCATCTACAGCCTCATGGCCCACGGCGGCTTCGCGGACATCCAGGCGGAGCCCGAAGAGGAGGATGTTTGAACAGACCGAAAGATGAACATCGTTGTGATACAGGCAAGACGTCTAGTCAGGAAAGGGAATTCAGTTTGGCCGGGATCATACCCGGTGACATTTGGGGGGGGGCTGTAGCAGTGTGCATTAGCACCAGACGTAGCCGAAATGCAAAGCATGTGCTACTTCCCGGCTTTGACTTGTCAAGCCGGGAAATTGCGTGTTTATACACCGTGCCCAAACGATTGGGAAGATAATGCACTGTGCCTAGGCATCCGGCGGGCCAAGGCTCGTTTGCGCTGCTGCCTGCTGGCCTTGAGCCGTCCCTGTCGTTGTGCGCTTCCTACGCGCTGTGGTCGTTTGTAGTGCTAGCTAGGGGCCTTTTTTGCAGTGCCTACGCGCTGATGCCTGGTGATGGCTGCGGCAGAGACGGGTAGGTAGCTATGGCGAAGCCATGAATGGCGCATAGAACATGATGATAATGATGATGCGAGGGTTGTCAACACTGCAGGGCCGCCCCGCGCTGTTGCAGCAGCCCGCGCACCGCGGCAGATCGCTTTGGGCTGTCGCCACAGCGCCCTTTCGCGCGCTGGTGCTGCTGGGCCGCAGCATGCGGCCGGTTCCTTGACGACGGCTTTCATGCAGGAGGTTTCGTTGTTCCAAAGCCATTGGATGTGGCATTCGGATGGTCACGGCCGGGCAAATGCATGCATCATGCTGATGTGAGGGACCGTGTAGGATGTGTTATCATTTGGTGTATGCCCAGCCGCGAAGCGCACTGAACGCGCGCGCGAGGAAAGGATTGTGTCAAAGAGCCGCCACTGGCAATGCACTCGTGGGCGCGCGGCGGCATCCTGTCACGCGCAGCCTATACGCCTGCCCTGATTTGGCGGGTGACGGCCAGGCGGTCATGGTTGCGTGCTGCCTGCATGTCCGTCCGGTTGGAGCGTCCGCGCGACGGTGCAGCGAAGAGCTGCCCGCCTGTTTTGCAGCTTTCAGGTGCTTGTTCCTGCCCGCGGCACTGTTCCTTTGTACACGATGTTGACTCGTACATTGTCAGGAAAGAACTCCTGGTGCTTGTTTGGCGGGCTGCAGCCCTCTGGCGTGCCCCTGCCTGTCATCATCTTGATGGGATCGTGGCGCAAACACACGTTGACACGTACATATCAGGTACATACTGAAGCACTGCACATCGGCGAGGCGCTAGGGCGCTGTTGTACAGGCGTCGTGGTCAGCGCCGCTGCCCAGTACATGTCCGGTGCGTCACCAGCGTCGCCACCGGTGGTGACGTCGACTGGCAATAGTACTGACCGACCGCAGGCTTGCGGCGTGCGTGTCAGTGAAGTAGGTGATTGGTGGGACACTCATGGCTTCATATGCCGCGCTGTGGAGCAACGGGAACATCGTGGAAGTGGTGTGTGGTGAGTATGAGGAAGTGGCTGGAAGTGGTGTGCACGGTGTGCTGTGTGTAGCTTCGCTCGCTTGCGCGCGTACATGACACCAGGGGGGGCTGTCCTCCGGATAGCGTCGATGGTATGTGACACTACATCACACATGTAAGTTGTATGATGCACACTGGCCCGGGGTGCCTCCCTGCTGGGTGCGTGTGCGCATGGCTCGGTGTGGTGCAGCACCGCGCGCGCGTGATTGCGCGAGGCATTAACTGCGATCCGCCGCTGTCAGTAGGCTACCAGGAGCCTGTAGCAGCGGGGTCCCGCACCCCGCTCCCCCCGCCCACACACACAGGCGGGAGCGGGTAGGAGTTGCCCCGCGGGGGGGGGGGAGGATGCGGCTTGGGGCTGGGGGCTGTGAACGCGTGCGGTACGCCATCTAGCGCCTGCTGCGCCTTCGAAGGCGGTCCTGGTGTGCCGGTCCGGCCGGACCGCACACGCGGTTGCGACGCTAGCACTTTTTCGGCTCAGGCCCTGCCCCGCCCGATCAGCCGCTCATTAGACTGACTCACAGCCGGGCGGCTGGCGCCAGAAGCGGGCATACGAACACGGCGGGGCCGCATGGGACCACTGGCCGACACCTAGAGCGCGCAGATATGTCAGTTGCAAGCCATGGCCGCGCCTGGTATCCGGCGAATGCGGCACACTGGAAGTGCGCGATAGACCGATGTGTTGCCATGCTTGACGCATTGAAACGTGCGGATGTGCGTCGGTCAGTTTTCAATGCGCGGCTGCGCATGACTGACATGCCGACGGGTGCCAGTCGGTGCGTACGTGGATGAGAGAATCAATGTGTTGCGGATGTCTAATTGATGACCGAAACCGTACTGCTTCCAACCACCACTGGCACCCTCTTGGCCGTGGCGCGCAAGGACGTTGCGACGACTACGGACGTGCCGGCTTGCAGATAACCGGTCATCATCATGCAGGATACGAAGTATCAGAGCACGAAAAGTGCGTGATGGGCCGGCATGCGCGGTGGACAGCTTGTCTCGCAACCAGGTGTGTTCACTTACGCCAGCGGGCACAAGCAATAAGCTACACACTCGCACGCACGCGCGGCGGTGCGCCGCTGCACGCCTGAGGCGCGTCAGTTGCATTGATGAAGCGCTTTGCTGGGCCAGTACCGTGGTGCATGGAGATGAGATCCTTGATGGCCGCTTGTGTGTGCCAGGGAGCTGTAGAAAACACGAGCACCCGTGCTCGGTCCACACGGTCCGGTCCCGACGACCCGAGGAGTGAGTGGAGATTCCTGAACCGATGTCGCCTTGCCGAACGGAAGTCCCGAAACACGAGGAGTTCTCCGATCGTACCGGCTCACAGACAGTAAGAGAAGATTCCTGAACCGATGACGCCGTGAAAACACAAATCCCGAGAACCCTTCCCGACGGCACAACCTACAACCTGTGCTGCGGTGATCCGCAGAGGTCGCTGCACACAGACAGACTTTCAGTACGATCACCGTACAGGTCACAATTGGCGCCACGCCACGTACTCATTTGCTCTCCCGAGCCGACTGCCGACAGATGAATCGTGCCGCAGGTTGAAAGTGCGGTGCCAAGGATCGGCCGAAAACGTCCCAAGTGCCTATTCACATGACAAACACATCAGACGTTGCGCTGTACGATCTGTGCTCCTACTACCAAGTGCGCGGCTCCCGTCGAGCGAGAACGGCGAGGCTGCTAGTGGCAGCCTCCTGCCACAAATGCATCGTTTATGCGCTCCTTCCTTCCTTTGCCGGGCTTGCGACTTTGAGCCCCTGCTGAAGCCCAACGACGCCCACTAAGGAAAACACGCGAAAAAAACACGAGTATTGCAGAGTGCTTCACCTATGGCACGGGTTCCTGGGCAGCGACATGTGTTGCCAAGCAGTCCGACTGTGGCAGGCGCATTGCTGGGCTTGCGTAACGCAGCGCTCCCGGTCCTGCAGTCAGGCGTGGACCCAACGGACGACGACCATGCCCTTGGGGTCGCTGACCTTGGGAACGCGATGGCTCGCCTAAGTGACTGCCTTACAGCGGAGGAAGACGCGTATTGGCAAGTCCTGACAGACTCGTCTGCACGGCTTGTCCTGGTCCAGGCCCTAGCTGTGGCGGCACGGGGCCCCGCGCAGTCCCTGCTGGCCGCCGCAGCTGCAGGCACCAACAGCTCTTTGCGCGTAGAGGTAGCAATCTACATCTTGGGCAATTGCCTGATGGTGGTGCATAACGTCCCTATTCTCCCAGGGGCCATGCAGCCTGCCAGCTCGTCGGCGGGGGCAGCAGCGCAGCAGCAGCATCTAGCTATAGCGGCGGCAGCGCGTGCGCTGCTAGCCGCGCTGCTGCGCACGGACGCCCTGCCTGCGTTGGCGCGCTTGCTTGCTACAGCGCATGAAGGCCTGCGCGCGTCTGGCGGCTCGCATGAACGCGCCGCTGCCGGCGTGAACGTGCTCCGCGTTGTGCAGCACCTGACCGCCAGCATGCTTGATGTGCTGAAGAGCCCGGCACGCGGCGCCGGCGTGCGCCGCGGCGCTGCGCCTGGGCAAGTTCGTGAGCTCAAGGCGCAGCTGCTGACCGCGCTGGCAGACAGCCGCCTGGTTGAACATGCGGCACGGCTGCTCCTGGCAGTAGCAGTTGTGCTAGGCCGCCCAGCGCAACCGGCCAGTGGCGTTGGCAGCAGCAGCTCTCGCCCGTCAAACAGCAGCGGCGGCAGCAGCAGCAGCAGCCCCTCGCAACGCACCACGCTCTTCAAAGCCGCCGTTGTGTTCCAGACAATATGCGGCGCGGTTAACTGCATGGGCGAGGCGGCAATTGACGTCTCTTCCGGCTCCGAACTACCCCCCGCCGTGGTGGCAGCTCGAACCCGCATCCTGTCCGGGCCCTGCCTACAGGCTTTTGTCAGGGCAGGGCTGATCCAGGGCATGCACCTCCTCGACCAGGGCAGCAGCTACGGCTGTCCGCCGCTGCCGATCTACCTGGGCCGGCCCGTGGGCCTTGGGCAAGCCTTGGCGGAGCAGATGCGCCTCGGGCTGGCTGTACGGGACGCCACCCAATTCTTCAGCGTGGCGCGCGCGGTGCTGCGGATGGCGTCGCCCGCCAGGCTGCGGGAGCCGCCCCCGCCCCCGGCCGGCGTACCTCCGCCGGCACACCGCGCCAGCCTGCTGTGCGACCTGGCCCTGCGGCTGCTGCGCGCCCTGCGCTCCAAGCCGGATGCGCGGCTGGGCGGGTACACGCTGCTGGAAAGCAGTCTCTGGCAGCCAGGCACTGCCGATCGGGCCACTGTGGCAGCCCTGGAGTTGGCCATCACGGCGCTGAGCACCGACCCTAAATCCGGCGGGGTCGGGCGGCGGCTCACGGAGCGCGCGCGACTGGCGCGCGCCCCTGGCTTGTGGCAAGCGGTCGTGGCCGCCGCATTGACCAACTTCGTTGAGACGCCGCGCCAGATCCAGGGTGTTGCGGGCGCTGTGCTCAAGGCCGCCGACGCGCTGCTGCTGGAGGGCGGCGCAGCAGCGGGCTGGTCGACGGCAGCCAAGGCGGCAGCGGGTAAGGGCGCGTTCTGCGGCCAAGCCATGCCGCGCGACCATCATCATGTCGTGTGCACCCGTGACCCGGCAGCAGAGGGTGCCAGCCAACTCTGGCTTTGTGTCAATTACATGTATCGGGAGTAGACCGATACAACAGATGCGATGGAATGACGGGAACCATTGGCGTCCTCTGCCGGCAGCATGGCATTTCCGTGCCGTGCAGGCCGTACTTTCACCAGTCCGCTGCACGCGGTCGTCCGGCCAGCTAGGACCTGATGCAGTGCCCGAGCGTGACCAGTAGAAGGCAGGTGTCGCGCCGCAAGTGCGCGCGATGTCGGTCAACCAGCGAACATGGCCGGGGATCCCCGTGGCTCTGCGTGCTGTTCGGCCGTATGGGCCTTAGCTACCCGTGCAGGCTGTAGGGGTGGGCCCTTGGCGTGTAATCAGCCAACTTCTCCGTGCTGCAGTCCTCAAAAGCTCACTCCATCAGCAACAACAAGAGGCGCACATGCAGGGCCCAACAGGCGGCGCGCCATGCGATGGCGCAAACCATTCGCTGCTGCGTTGCATACCCCGAGACGTGTGCGGTTGTCATGCGCTGGACGCATCTGCCGCCGCTGCGCCCGCTGAGCCGAGCCACTGATCCAAACCGTGTATGCTCCGCCCACTCTGCACCGCGTCTGTGGCCTGTACCGTACCGTAGGGCCCCCTTCGGCGCATCTCCGGTGCGCGGTGCGTGCCGGCTACGTGGGCGCGGTAGCGGCGATGCTGCGGCGCATGGCCTGGAACGCGCATCAACTGCGGGAGGTGGTGTCCGAGGCAGCGGAGTACGCCGCCGCGACCTTGACGCGGCCAGCGCTGCTGCTGCAGTTCCTCGCCCATGGGCCCCCCGTGGAGGAGGCGGCGCTGCTCACCGCCCTGCGACAGTTGGCCAGCCCGCGTGCGCAGCCGGCCCAGCCGCCCCCGGTCGACGTCAGCGTTTGGCTGCGCTGCATTACCGAATTTCTCACGGTACGGCATAACCGTGCAGGCGCCTCCATAGCTGTCACCTCGCGAACGGCACGCAGCAGCGAATGCGGTGGCATTAGTCAATCGCGATCGTAGCCCTACCACAGCGTGTCTTGCATGTCTAGTTTTCAGCCTGCCGCAGCCGCCTGGCGGAGTGCACCTAGCAGCAGTATGCTCACACCACACAGTATCATCTACCAAGCTTTCAAAACTCATGCAAAAGAACCCGCCAACCCGGAAGGGTCAGCTGCAAAGCCTGTGCTCACACAGTGTGCTTGTCACCGGTTGGTTGGCTGATATGCTGGGTATTGGCTGGCTGGATCCTACTGGGCTGCGCGGTGATTGGCAGCACAGGTATGGGCTTCGGTTTTACTTGACACCCATGCATGCATCATGCCCTTGTCAACGCGCCCATACCTGTTGCCACGGAACCTCCTCAACATTGCGGCTCATGTGCCATGCATGCCATTGGGGGAATGTGCGGCGGGAAACCAAGAAGTCCTGCGCTCCACAAGTGACACGTGATAGGTATGCCTGTCCTGATGCAGGGCCTGCTGCAGCACCTGCCGCAGCTGGTGCCTGTGGAGCAGCAGCCGCAGCAACAGGCCAATGGTGTTGAGCACTCGGCATCGTCGCTTGCGGGCCAACCGCGCAGCAGCGCGCACCCTGACCCAGCAGCGGGCAGTAGTGCGGCCGCAGGCTGTACTGCCACTGGGCCGGACACTGGCAAGGCGTACGGCAGCACCTCCTGTCCGCCGATTCCCGACCAGCTGGCGCTGATGTTGACCTACACGTTGACGCAGTGGCTGCCGCTGATGGTGCGGGCGGCGCTGCGCGACGTGCGCTGGGCAGCCGTACAGCAGCAGCAGCCGCAGGAAGAGCAGAACGCGCCCAGCCTCACAGCACCAGTGCCGCCGCCCGGCTGGTCTCCTAACGGCCTGGTGCTGGCGCTGCGGTGGGTCGCGGTGCTGGCCCAGGTCCTGGGCAGGGCGCAGGCCCGGGCCGAAGCAGCAGCTGCAGCGCCTGCATCGACACCGACGGCCGCACAAGCCGGCTCCAGCCAGACAGGCCCTTCTGGGGCGATAGAGGTATTGACCGCTGACAGCTGGCGGTATCTACTGCTGTTCGAACTACGTGCGCTCCACCTCATCGCGGCTGCGGTGGCAGTTGCCGGGCAGCTGCCGCCGCCGGGCGCTGCCGCGGCCGCCACCGCGTTGTACGGCATGGTCGCGTTCCTGCCGGAGGACGTGCGGCGGCACATGCGGGAGGGTACATGGAGGAGCCGGGCGCCTGTTGCAGGGGCCGCGCAGGGCCAGGGTCGGCCCCAGCAGCAGCAGCACCATCACCACCAGCTGCACTGGCTGCGGCTGGGACCCCCCTTGGAGGCACTGCTGACGGGGCAGCAGCACGGTGCGCCTGCGCAGCCAGGACTGTTGGACGAGCTGCGGCGGCTTGCGGTCAGCGCAGGGCCGGCGCGCCGGCGATGGCGATGGTACGCGCCAGGGCTGC
Source organism: Ottelia alismoides (assembly GCA_037367405.1). Lineage (NCBI taxonomy): Eukaryota > Viridiplantae > Streptophyta > Magnoliopsida > Alismatales > Hydrocharitaceae > Ottelia > Ottelia alismoides. The sequence continues at coordinate 58,962 of JAZKJV010009389.1, read as the reverse complement.
CGGAGCTGCCGCCGCCGTCCGCGGCGCGCTGCTTCGTCCTACCCAGGCCCAACACGGCCCAAGATGTAGGCGTGACGGTGGCCGCCAGGGCAGGGGCATGCTCCGGTGAATCCTGGGCACTGCATGCGGCGCGCAGCCGATCAAGGATGCACAACGGACATCACGGCCCCTTGTTTCGATGCCCAGCCTTACTTCGGCTTGTAACCTGCTTGCATGTATACGGGCACCTTTGTCCATCCGAGACTATGCCATTGGAGCGCATGTACCTTTGATATGGCCCGCGGGCATGCGCAATACTCCTTGGCTCCAATGCGCCGTGCACTTAGGGCCGTGGGTTGCTATAGCCCAGCAGCACATGACCGCCGCCGCCACGCGCCGTCCAGCGCGGCTCTCAGGTGTTTCTCTTGCTTGGCATCCTTACGCGGGCGCCTGTTTGCCTGCCTGTGCACTGCAGGGTTCGCGCGGGGCGTTCGGCCGCCTGATGGACGCCATCCCTCATGACGATGCCGTGGCGTTGAAGGACGCGCTGCGCCAAGGGGTGGACCCCGAAACGCTGTTCCAGATGCCGCTAGGAAGCGTAAGCAGCGGCAAAGGATGCACGGGCGGCCATCGTTTGTTACGGTCATGGTTGCATGGCCCCGACGGGAGCCCTGCCCGTTACAAGCCAGAGTGGTCCAGGGCAGCATGTAATCATAACAATGATAATAATAATAATAATAATAATAATAATAATAATAATAATAATAATAATAATAATAATAATAATAATAATAATAATAATAATAATAATAATAATAATAATAATAATAATAATAATAATAATAATAATAATAATAATAATAGTAATAATAATGATAATAGTAATGATAATAATGATTATAATGATGATAATAATAATAATAGAAATACTAATGCTAATAATGATAATGATAACAATAATAATGATAATAATCATAGTAATAGAAATGATAATGATAACGATAACAATAATGATAATGATGATAATCATGATAGAAATACTCATACTAATACTAATTATGATAATGATAACAATGATAATGATAACAATAATAATGATAACAATAATAGTAATAGTAATAATAATAAAAGTGGCTCAGGGCAGCAAACCACAAACCTAGAACTGCGCAGCAGTTCACTCAACCTAAGCTTACGTAATCTGAGCGGACAATAGACAAATCCTGCCAACGATTGCTGGTCACTCATATGCATCACCGCCACCATACCCTCCGCAGCCGGCAGCCCGTGGAGCGCGCGTAGAATACTGCAAGTCGGAGACTCGATCACAACGTGCTTCTCATCCTTTTGATGCGCGCCCATCCTCTTGATGCGCGCCACGGCCGCAGCCTCGCATACACGACATACACACACCGAGCACAAACGCCCGTGGGCCTGGTTAGCCACCAAATCCACAGCACACAGCCTTAGGCGCATCAGATCCACGTGGGACGTGATTCTGAGTATGCACCGGTGGTATGCAGTACATGCAGTAACGGCATTAAGCGACCACCATCTTCATCTGCTGGCTAATCTGGCGAACCAAATTATCCCTTACAACGAACGCTTTTGGTGCGGGCTGGGCCGTCATACGTGCGCACTCGGCCTCCGCCGTGTCTGCATGCATCCAGTCGGCACAAAGCTTATCGCACATAGACGCAAATAGGCTGGGGACATGCAGCTCTAGTGCGGCGTACGTATCATCTATTTCCTCAAGCGGCAAGCCCTTCGGGCGGTCAAAGCCTATGCGATAGAGAAACGTGAAGATTTGGCTGTTCAGCACATAACACAGCCGTCGCAAGCCAAACGATATCCCCGAGAAACGGCTGGTGACAAAGGGCCTCACGCTTAGACATTAAGCTATTCCAATGATTCCAAAACCGTAAGACCAGCGTTGCCTAATGATGCGCATAGGATACTGAGAGAGCACCATGAACAGACCATTGCCAACAGACTATTGCCGGCCGGTTGCTTCGCATTTGTTATGCATGTTGCATGAAATGTCGCCGATCAACTACAAGGGAGTCATGTATTGCCTGATTGAAGTCAGTAATGAGGCGGTCCCGGCCCCCAGACTTGAGCTCCAAAGGACTAAAAGGACGCCACTAACCTAACACACGTGCAACACATACAGCCTCGTGGATGGCACAGACGCGAAAGGAGCAAGTTAAGCATATCCTCACTGGTCCGCAAATAATGAACATGAATAAAAGATACGCTGCGGTCAACCGCGCGTGGTTAGCTGCCGGGTCGCACGCGCATGTCCGTGAGATTACCGGTTCTCATCCTCTGCAGCAGGGGGCTGCGAATTCTACGAAGCAACCACCAACAGACGGCAGGAAGGTCTCTGACACCTACGGGGATTGAACCCGAGACCTCCTGCATACCAGCCACCTCCACAGCAGATTTGAGTCGTGGCAAGGCATTGTCCAATTGCTCGTTCCACTGGTCCGCACCTGCTGGGTGCCCAGAGCAGCTGCTTACTGGCGCCTCTGGCTTGTTCATGCATGCCTTGAAGCGGGCCGCCGCCAGTACTCGTGCCCCTGGGCTGGCAACGCGCGCAGTGGTGGGGTTGCCTACACCGCTCGCACGGGGCGGAGGGTGTGTGCCGTTTGATGGCTGCTCCCACCAGAATGTCGCAGCTGGCAGCAGGGTGCGCGTGCAGCAGTGTTGATGGTGGTGATGCGTAGTTTTGAGACAGCCCAGCAGCTGTCTACGACTACTATGCAATGTGGTGCAATGTGGTGCCTGGTTTTGGATACCGTACTGCCCGTTTCCCATGGCTCAAACCGCCATTGGCGCTGGCGAAGCCGTGCCCTATGCGCAGCTCATTACAAGTGTGTTGTAGGCACACTGCAAGTGATGCTGACCACATGTACGTGCGTGTACAGGATTGGCCCCCACCCCCACCCCACCCTGCAGGTGCTGACACCGCTCCAGGCAGCTGTGATGGGCGGCAGGGGAACTCTGATTAAAGAGTTGCTCCAGGCTGGAGCCAATCCCGACACACCAGGCGCGGGCATGGTAGGCATGCTCACGTTCCGATTGTCACCGTCATGACAGAACCAGCGCACTGTATGTGCCCGCTGATGGAAAAAAAGAAACGACACGGACACGGACGACACGGCGTCGTCCGTGTCTAAGTTTGCACCGTCCTGCCAAGCTCTGCGCTGGCGCAGTGCGGCATGCATGTTAGCTATCTCACAGGTGAGGAGTGTAGGCCTGATTCCTTTAATTCCTCGCCACGGCCCAGCGCCTGAGACACCCTACAGTGGGCTGTATTTGGTTGTGCGACATTTAGTTTTTACAACTGGTTTGCTGCAGGAAGCTCACCGCGCCATGCATGCCTTCCCGGTCTCTCCTGTGGCTGATGCGTCGTAGTCTTTCCGCATTGCTGCACACCCCGGACCGGCAGAGGGCGTTAGTAGCCCTTGGCTTTATGCAAGATTGCATGCTTTTCAACGGCTTGATGTTTGTATGTCGACATCATTGTTGGTGTACCGGAACCATTGTAATGGCGCACTTTGGCAGGAAGGAAGCCATCTATCCTCGCGGCATCTATCCACCCCACGGCCGAGGCGTTGGAGCTGCTGGTTACAGCGGGCGTCGACATCAACGCGGCGGCCGTCCTTGACAACGTAGGTCCAGCTGGGTACCCGCAAACGCGTGCGCACGCAACGTAGATCCTCTGTTCGGCACATCGCTGTCGCCTGTTTAGCCTGTTGTGCGCGCCGTGCGATTCGAAAGGTCGTACTGTCCAGCCGCGAAGCTGCCGGGGCAGTTGTTGTTGTTGTTGTTGTTTGTACAGGTTGATGGATCCAACTTGCCGTGCGCGTTCACGCGGCGGGCCCCAGCGCAAGAGGCAGTTGCTCGATGTGCGTAGTCGCGCTTTGTCCAAGCCATGACCCGCACAACGCTCGTCCGCGGCTGCCTTGATTTCAGCGGTACTTCGTGCAGGCCTGTGGACCTGGTCAAAAGTGACTTCCAGACGTGCAAAAGGTTCTCACTATCTTAATTGGTTTGTGGGTTGACAGATTGATCAAACCTGCTGCGTCATCACTACGGATTGCACACGTTGCATCCCATCTCCCTTCGCGCCTGCATCTGCAGAATGGAGTGACAGCGTTAAAGTCGGCTGTGTTGAGGGGCAACAGCGTCATCATCAAGGCATTGTTGGAGGCGGGCGCTGACCCGGACTGTTCGCCCGTCGTGAGCAGGAGGAGGCCTAGCCGTGTTGGAGTAGTGCGCGGCTTGCCGGCGTTTAGCCTGCCAGTGCCTGCTAACCCACGTAGCTAACGTAGCGGCTACACGGCGGCCCAAACATCTGTCTTCCAGGAGATGCGCGGTGGTGTGCAATTGTAATCAACCACCCCCTGTTACCGTAGCATTTTCTATCATTGTATGCAGAAAGCATAGGAGCATCTGTACTTTCATACTGGTATTCATATGGTTTGCACTTTCCTTTGGCTTCCAATGGCTTTTTGATGTCGCTTCCAGCGACATCAAAATGTCGCTGGAAGCGCCGTCGTTTGCCCTTCCTTCATACTCGTGCTTGCTACTAATGCAACAAAAAGCGCGAAGGCCCTTTCTGTCTGGAGGTGTGGCCCCGTCTGCGCGCCTCGAGCCCTTCACCAGTAACTAGTAACCAGTAACTACGTTACGGTTGGGGCCCTCTAAAGGTGAAACTGTTTTCATGACAGCATATGAGGTTGATGTGGACCACAGGAAAGTCTATGCCCTTGTTCTGTAGAACTTTACTGTCGATGTGCACTTTCGCTGTAAGGCCTACGAAAATCTGCATTCCATATCGTAATCAGAGATGATGACTTGTTTTGTGTAAGGATAATGCACTTGTCCCGTGTTACTTGCTTTACTGATGATCATGCGTCACTACGGTGTATCAGTGGTGGTGCTGGAACGCCCTGCGCATCGTGCTGCACAGTGAAAGGGGCAAGTTGGCGCCTCACAGCAGCGCTGCCGGCGAAGCAAGCATAGCCTTCCGCTGCTAGCTGCGCTGCGATCAATCATGCCGATGCTTGCCCCACCCCACAGATGATGTTGGCCTGCCTCGCAGACCAACGGCAGGACACCGCTGGAACAGGCGACGAGCCTTGGCAACTCCGAGATAGTGCGGCTGCTGCTGGAAGGCGGTGCCTGGCCCAACCTACCCTCTGATGTAAGGTGCACCGTTAAGGATGGCAGCGTCTGCAACGCTCCGCCTCGCTAGCCCTCTGTTGCTTGACTAGAGGAAACGCATGCACGAACGCTACCGCGCCATATGGTGCATGTGCCTGCCTCGCTTGCTTGCTTCTTCAAGCCAGCCCTGGCGAGTCTCGGAAGCGGTTTTCTGTGGTACTAGAACCGGTCTTGCATGAAATGCCGTTTTGTGATCCAGTTTGGACAGTCCGAAGACGCCTGCACACCGGCAGCCGAAACTGCGATGGCGCGGCACACTACCAAACTGTCAGCCACTGTTGACCTGGGCGCGCGGACGGTACTGGGCCTGCTGCGGACCCTCCCTGGGTCTTTGGTGGCCCGGCCTGGCGCTACGCGCTGGTCATGGGTTATACAGCGCTGCACTACGCCGCGAGCGCAGGACATGCCAAAATGTGCGCATGCTGCTGGAGGCTGGCGCCGACCCGCACGCTACCATAGCCATCAACGACGGCGTCTTCAGCGTGCGCAGCAGGATCGATGATGCGGTATGTGTGTGCTGCAAACGCTGCGTTCCGCCAGAGTTGTTACGTCACGCGGGCCGGCCCACAGATGGCCAGTGGGTGGCTCCCACACTTACTCCATCTCTTGCTCATGGCAAGGAGCGGCGTGTGTGCGTGCCAGCCAGCCCAAATCCAGTGCGCACTACAGCCTGGCTCGGTAATGGAGAGCCACAATTGTGTTCAGCCTTGCAGCGCCGCAACCTACACGAGGCGCCTCAACAGCAGACGCTGGCGTAGCCGGCGGGGAGCTTACTGGTACATGTATGCATGCACGCATGGGCAGCTCCATTCCTATTCTAGCATAGCGCTTCCATGGCGCGTCCAGTTACCAAGGCCTGCCCGCCCGCCTAACCGCCTGCCCTTATGCATGCCAATCTATGATTTTGCTTACCGTAGCTGGCAGCTAGCAGTGGTCCTCTTGCTGATTGCTACGGCTGTGTACGCTTACTTGCTGAGAAGCCCTTGATTGATTTGATTGATTGACTCCCATCCTTCCCTTTGCCGCGCTTGTCAACCCGCATGTGCACATACAGCTTAGTGGCGGGACCCCTCTCCATGCGGCCTGCGCCGGTACCGCTGACCTGAAGGTAGTGCGGCTGCTGCTTCAGCACGGGCGCAGACCCCAAGGCGCTCGACGAGGTACGTGTACATTTGGGGCTCGTGCGTGCGTGCATGTTGGCATACTGGGTTGGGGCTGGCGCTGGGCACGCCGGCGCCCGGCTGGGCCACCAATCAATGATTTCCCCCCGTTAAAGCACTTCATTCGGAGCTAAGCTCATACAGTGCGTGGAATCGACCGATGAATCGCGTGAGGCGCCTTGTACTGACCACACCGGCATCATTGCTTGGATTCGCGCCCAGTGGCTGTTCCTGATGCCCGGCCCTGCCTACACCATTCCGCGTCAGGCGCTGCGCGTGGTACAGCTGGTATGCTGCGGCGCTGCGCCCAGCCCAGGCGCGCGCGCATGGCTGGAACGTACGTACGGACTCTTGAGTCGTTGACTCGTTGACTCCACCCCACCCCCGTAGACAGGCAACGGCCGCTGCCATAGGCTGATTATGCATCTTGGTGCTCCTGCACGCATTCCCGCTTGATTCACAAAACAGCGATCGCATAGCAGGGCTGCCGACTTTTCCGGGTCATTACACCATTATCGATGTAATCGATGTCTCCTACCGTTGTCATTGCATTTTACAGCACGTGAAGCCAAAGGTGACTTTCGCCCTCTGGCTCAGCAGCATCAGCTGCTGCTTCTCCACTCAAGGCGATGGGCTACGATGCCCTCTCTTCCGCGCCAACCCCTTTGCAGCGCGGCATTGCCCTGCTGACGTGCTGCCACCAAGTGCTGGCGCACGGCTGCTGCAGCTGCTGCCTCCGCCAAGCGCCGAGCAACGAAGACGGTGGCTCCAGGCGCAGAGGCCACCTGATCCAGGCGCAGAGGCCACCTGATCCAGGCGCAGAGGCCACCTGATGCAGGCGCAGAGGCCACCTGATCCAGGCGCAGAGGCCACCTGATGCAGGCGCAGAGGCCACCTGATGCAGGCGCAGAGGCCCACCTGATCCAGGCGCTGCTGGAGTAGGGGGCGGGCCCTCTCAGCCTGCTGCCGCGCTTGCAGCGCGGTCATAGCCGGGAGAATAGGCGTGCCGGCAGTCCTAAGCCAAGCAAGCGCCCCCTCGTTGCACTACTGGAACGCGTGCGGTCGCACGGTCCCTGCTTGGCATAGCCTTGCGCATCATGTGTGTGACTGATGTGACGTGCACCCATAGTTGAGTGGAGGTGGCGTTTTGTTTCTTTGCTCCCACCATGGCTTCAGCTGACCACCACCGACGTGGCCAGGCGGCCATAATGCGCTGCTGCTGTGATGATTTTATTGGTTGTCAGCTCTTGGGGTCGCCGGTGGCGATGCGGGACCGCCAGCGGCTCACGAATACGACGTATAGCGCGGTGCACTGTGTGTTTTGGTTGGTGGCTTTGTGATTTGTTGGATTCGTGTTTTGTTGTAAGTGCGCTGGCACAGGCCAGCGCGGTTCGGTCCACGGCCAAGCTCGGGCGTTGATGCCTGCGCTGTTGCGCGCAGGCGCGCCGCGCGCAAACAGGCCACACCCGTAGAGGCACGTGCGCACGCGCACACACGCGGACTGATGACACGAATTGCTTCTTACCTGCAAATACGATGTTGTTGATCCCGCAGAGCCAGAATAACCCGTGTGTATTTTATGGATGTGCTCAAACACAAAGTCGGTCTGCGCGGGGCTGGGACGGACGGACACCATGGGCCATCCAGACCAGTAGTACTGCTAAGGCTTGCCCAACGGGGGACACCATACACGCAAGTATCTGCATAATCACCGTTTCATCATTCCTCATGTACCCTGGCCGTAGGTCTTTATTCACAACGCACCACGAACGTAGGACGTGGAGTTCAGTCGTCTGTACGGTGCTCTGGCCCTTGTCGTGGAGGACCGGTTGTCGATACGTTACGGTGGTGGTGGTGTGTGTGTGTGTGGGGGGGGGGGGCTAGTGGGGCGACGGCGGAGGCGCGGGAGGCGGCGGACGTGGCGGCGGCTTCAGTAGTGACGTACGGCGGCTTGGTGGCGGCCGTGGCAGTGATGGTGGTGGTGGTCGGGTGGCGGCGGGGGAGGGGAGGGGGGGGGGCGGCCAATGCTGCACCTATCCCGTGTGGTGGTGCACACACATAGGTGAGAGGGGTGCCAGGTGCAAAACCCATTCACCCAGGCCTTGCGCGTCTGCTGATCACGACTGCATGCGTGCATGCAATTGCAGATTGTAAGTACATGAATGATGCAACACTCACTGGGGCCCACGCATGCAGTGCGCGGCCTCGACACAAACGGAAGAGGAGATAACAACATAGTGTAAATAGTAGATGTAACAATTTGAAAAATCGTAACAAAACGTAACAAAAATAATGTTAACAACAACAATAGTAGTAATCATGATTACACAAAAATGATAATAATAACAATGACAATGATTAGTAAAGTCCCCAAATGGAGTGAGTAAGCGTCCCAAAAGTGAAACGATCATCGAAAAAATAAAATAAAACAAAAATAAATGGCCCGAAATTCAAGGACTTCTCCCCTGGAGGCAAATCGGCTTGCGCTGATTGGGCGCAACCTCCCAGTCGCTGCGTGGGTGCGCCAGGGCACCCTCCGCGCTCATAGGACGCACAGCGCAGCTCCATGTCGTGAGTCGCTGTACACGGTTTCACCACGACCGTGCCTCCCGCTATTGTCCAAGTTGTGTTTCGGCCTCCTTCCAGCATTTGGTGTAGCAGCTGCGTAGTGGGAACAGGCCATGAAAGCCGGCACGACCTTCCCGTTGCAATCGCGGATACAACACACATCGAAACCGCAAGAGGCCCAAGCGCAGCGCGCGTGGCAGCAAAGCGTGCCACCTGCCAGCCAGGCGCACCCTCAAGGCCTTTCCATCAGTCAGTCATCCTGATCCCCTCCCCCCTCCCCTCCCCGAAGCCCAGCAGCGCAACGCGACGTATAAAACGCAGCCTCCTGTGCGCAGCCAACATTGAACACGTCTGCGTTACATTCTTGCTTTTGCACAGCGCTTGGTGGCAAAACGACCTTCCATCAGCCACACTCCCACTCAGCCCAAGGGCGCAGTGCAGTGCAGCGTTGAGAAAAGAGCCCCTCCTCCTTTTATGCAGCTAATGTAGCATAGCTGCGCTGTATCCGTGCTTGCACACAGCGTTTTACGGCAAAAGAGGGTGCCCGGAATTTCCGGGTAATAATAATAATAATAATAATAATAATAATAATAATAATAATAATAATAATAATAATAATAATAATAATAATAATAATAATAATAATAATAATAATAATAATAATAATAATAATAATAATAATGATAATAATAATAATGTTACGCATGGTCAAACCCGCGTGTGTTAAGGGGGCTGGGCACGATGGACTCGCACGTAGTGCTCATCTTACGACGATACCCAAAGGGTATCTACCCAGCCACCAGGAATTTGCCAGGAATTTGCCAGGAATTTCCGGGTATTTAACTTCATTTTATATTTTTTTCCGGCGACTCGGCAAACCCGAGTAATAGAGAAATGGTCGAAAATGGTCGGGCGAATGAAACAATGCCATCGCCTACAAGTATCAGACTTTTACGCACCGTGCCTTCAACCACCAAGGCCACTCGCATAATTTTGATGCGCAAACGGCGCGGGTTCAATTCCTGACGGGGTCGCTTGCAGTCCCTACTTGAGGGGCCCTTGGCACGCCCTCCCTGGACTCCTGGTCTGACGTCAGAAAGTGGAAAATGGGCGCCGAGGGGGCGAGGCGAGTATAGGGGAAAAGAATGATTAAAAAAGGCCAAGTTAGCAGTGTTGTTGCTGCGGTGACAGCCCATCCACTAGCAGCGCGTCGACTCCCGCAAGCGTACATGCATCAGCATGCGTGCATATAGGCACGCAGCAAATCAATGAATGTGACGTATTACGCTGCAGTCAACCGGGCGCCACTCTGGGAATGGTCCTGGCTACCAGATCGTTCCAGACGTGTCAGAACAAGTCAGAAAGCTGCCAGGGTTCTGGTATGTGTCTGACATGCCAGGGACGTGCCAGAGCAATACCAGGAGCTGGCGCCGGTTTGGTGTCTGCCAGATACTACAAGGAGCGCGCGTGCCAGGCACGCACGGCAAAGCGATTTACAATTGCCCAGCGTTGCTGCAGCGCTCCGGCGGGTGATATGAAGTTTTAAGTGTCAGACAATTAGCCAATAAGAAGGCCACCAGAGCCTTGCAAATCCTGGTTGTGCACAACTGCACACACACACACACACACACCACAGAAACGCCTGGTGACAAAGGACCTCCCACTTAAGCCATTCTAATTATTCGAAAACCGTAAGACCAGCGTTGCCCAATGATACTGCTAAGGATACTGAGAGAGCACCCTGAACAACAGACGATTGCCGGCCGGTTGCTTCGCACTCGCCACTACACGTTGCATGAAATGTCGCTGATCAGCTACAAGGGGGTCATGCATCATCGAAGTCAGTAATCAGGCGCCCCGGCCCCCAGACTTGAGCTCCAAAGGACGTCACTGACCTAGCACACGTGCAACACAGCATCACGGATAGCACAGAGGCGGCAGCGACACATCCTCACTGTCAAGAAAATGAAAACAAACACGTATTGCTGCGGTCAACCGCGCATGTTGCAGCTGCCGAGCCGCACGTGCATGTGCGTGAGATGACCGGTTCTAATCGTCTGCAGCAGGGGAGCTGCGTAGCAACCACTAACAGAAGGCAGGAAGGTCTCTGACCCCTATGGGGGTCGAGCCCGAGACCTCCTGCATACCAGCCACCTCCATCCACGAACTTAAGCCGTGGCAAGGCATCGTCCAGTTCTTCGTTCCACTGACGGGAGATCACGCACACAGCAATGATGCGTTTCTGTGTAGCGATGCTCCGCGAACCGAAATCGGCTGACGTTCAATGCAGCGCATGAATGTGTGACATATAGTTGCTCGTTTGAAAGAGCACCGGCGCTGCGACAGATGCATTACAACGGATTCGTACACCAAGCAAGCGTTCTCCACCAGCACCAAGCGTCCTCCACCAGCCCATGTAAGGATGAAAACAAAACGCATTACAACAGGCAGGGTACTGGTAGGCAGGGCACGTAGCTGCGTTCCGCCTTACACCGCACACCACCCATACCACCACAAGGACCGCGCTTGCGGGGTGACGAACGCAGCCATACGCAGCCGTACGCAGCCGCCGACAAGGTTTGCAGCCAGCTGCTGCGTGCAGCTCGGCCCACTGGCTGGCTGGCTTGCGTGCAGCATCCGGCGAGGCAGGCGTCTTCGCCTCTCCTCTCGCGCCCCCGCTGCCCCGCTACGCCCCAAACGCGTGTCCCAACCCAAGCCGCAGTGCCTGGATGGACCGTACAAAACACAGTCACAGCATCAAATGCCGTACCCGGACTCCGGACAGTACCGGCGCACCATAGCCCCGATGCGACTAACCGTGCCCCACGTTAACACCACATCCGAGCGCATCCGGCCCCGTCTACAAGCACCGCCGGTTTCACTGGTCTCCAATACGGGTCAAGGCAAGCCCGCTGGAGGCCCTACGTATGGACGCCCCATGCCGCTGACTCAGCTGCAACATCCGCTTCCTGGCGCTGGCTGCTGTTGGACTGCCGGCGGCCTCACCGGTCCTCTGCTCCAAATATGCCGGATCTTCACAACGTGCACCCAGGTGTGCCCTCGGCCCTGTGAGCACTGCGCGCGCACTGTGGCAAGGAACACCTCCGCATGGCATTTCCAAGTGCCATGCGGGCCCGGCGGGGTCAGCCAAACGCTTGATGTGATACACGAGCTCGGGCTCGGTGGTGCTGGCTATGCCCTGCTGCGCAGCCGCCTTTCAGCAATGCGTTGCCAGCGCCAGACCTCGCCATGCCCTCTGTCGCACCGGTAGAGGTTGTGCTGGGGCAGGTCGTACTTGACCTTATGTGCGCGCAGCACGGTGCCTGCAAGCACCACACTAGGGAGCGGCTGCATGGGCAGGGAGGGAGGCAGCGCCTGGCTGGGCGGCTGCTGCGGACGATTGCGACGCTGCCGTAGCGAGGACCGTGGCAGGGGCCACGACAGGGAGAAAGGCCTGCATTATGGCCTCCAGTTGCCGCATTGCCTGGAGACAGCTGCGCGTCACTGCTTACCAGGCTTGATGCAACGCAAGGTTTGCTGCGCCGCAAATGGGGCCACGGGGACAGCACCAGGCGGCGCGAACTGCGCAGGCAGGCGCGGTGGCAGCCTGAGGCAGTACGTACGTGGGATGGCGCCTGCGGCACAGCGGCGTGCAGAGCCTAGCTGTGGCCCGCCCAGCGGCGCAGGGCCCACCTGTCCAGGTGCGTGCAGCACGGGGGCCAGTTGCGGCGCGGGCGCAACTACAGCAGGGGCCTGCACTGGCTGGCCTATCCCCCACGGGCAAGCCATGTATGCGGTGCAAGCGGTGGGGCGGCACAGGGCGCTGCGTGGGGCGCAGCCCCTTACTTGTGCCACGGGCATAAGCAACGGAAGCGCTAGCTGGCGCTGCCGGCATTTGCGGCTGCTTGCGATGGGCTGCGCAACAGGTGGTGCCGCGGGCGGGATGGCCGCGGCATGGGGCCCTGACCCATCTGCGCATGGGCCGGCTGCGGCGCTGCGGGTGCATGGGGCTGTGGCGGCTGTGTGACATGCGCTTGCGGGCCGGAGCAAGCAAGTGACCCGGCGGTTCCATGCCGTGTACTGCATGCGCGACTTGACCTGGTGGGGTGCCGCCTGTTGCATAATGGGCGCGGCGGCAGGCTCAATCTCTCCCAGCGGCGGTTGTAGCGGGGCTGCCGGCGGGGGCGCGGGTGCGTCTGGCTAGGCTGGCACAGGCGGCACGGGGTCCTGTACGGCAGCAAGCGGCGAGGATGCAGGCGCAGCCTGCGGGGCAACGCCACACTGGCAGCTTGTGCACTGGCAGCCGCATTCCAACCAGGCAGCAGGACAGGTTGCGCGGCCAGTTGGCGTGGGACCTGCCCTGCTGGAGCAGTGGGGTCATCCAGCTGCTGGCTGCGCTGGGCACGATGGGCTAGCATGGAGCACCCTTACGAACTACCCAGCCACCAGGGAAACCACAGATAAGGGGAGGGCCTAGCCGGCGGGCGCTTCCCGGGCCTTGTCCGGTGCCAGGCCCGGGCGGCGGCGCCCCTGCGGTGGGTCGCTCTAGGTGCCGCCGGAGTGTGACGATGGTTTGCCCAGACATCACCGCATGCGTGCAGAGTTGTGCGATGTACGGGCGCGGCTGCACACGCTTGAGGTTGTCGCCATCGGAGCAGGGCTCGCATGTCACGTTGGTTGGGGTGTCGTACTCCGGGCGGCCCATTTTGGGTTTTGAAGACGGGAAGCTGCGGCATGGGGGGCGTCTGGCGAGCAGGTGTGCGGCTGCACGGTGGGTGGTCTGGATTTTCAGCATGACCGTGGTGCTGCTGCGCGGTGGTGGCGACCGACATCTCGCTGCTGCACGTGTGGGTGATGGCGAACACCGTGTATGTCGTTGCCGCCGAGGGTGGACATACAGCTCGGACTTGGCCCAGTTGGTGATGGTAACGACGATGCCCGCAACGCCCAAGAAGATCTGGCTGGCCTGCGTGGCCTTCGTCGGGTCATGTTTGAGGATGTGGGTGATGGCCTCGTGTGCCTTGGTGCCGGCATGTCGTACATGGTGCACGCACCCCCCATCCCATCCCATGCCAACAGCGCACATGAACCCAACCAACGAAGCACCACGGCAACATGCATCAACTGCACCGTCAGCACCCGCCGCGCACCACCACCACCTGCAAACGAAAGGCGGGAACTGCGAGGCAGGGATGGCCCATTGCGTAGCAACAAGCATGCGTGCATGGACTGCGCAGTTGTGCCAGTAAACGCAATGCGGCAACTGCTATGCGGCAACCGCCATGCGGCTAACCACCAGGCCTAAGGGCATGCGAAGTGGGGCGCGGGGCGCGGGGCTAGGCAGGGCCCGTCAACACCTGATTAAGTGCATCAAGCACCATCAAGGCCATGCTAGCTGATTGCTGCTATCAGGTAAGCATTGCTGATAGAGCCATCAAGCGAATCACAAGCACCGCGGGGGCCGCCCCCGCCCCCACCCCCCGCCCCCACCCCCGCCGCCCCTGCCGCTGCCCCCCGCCGCCGCCGCCGCCCCCACCGCCGCCCCCGCCGCCGCCCCGCCGTCCCCTTGCCGCGAAAGTGTTGAGGACACCATCAAGGCCCTTGATGCCCCCAGCTGCCACAGGGGAAATCAAGCTTGATGGCGTTATCAAGCGAGGGGGCCGGTTGGTAGGGTTTTGAAACCCTTTTTCAATGTGAGACGGAAACAGAACGAACACGAGGGGAACCGAACCGGGTTTCCCGACACGAGGAGCTTTGGCCGCAGCCACCATAATTCAGCTTCCCGAGCCAAAAAGGCCTTCCTGGCTAGCTGGTGCAATTCCCTTTGCCCCCTTCTCCGATGCATCTATCTACGTCGTCGACTGCGTCGGCCGGCGGCAGTTGTCGACCTACCTCTGCCGGTCATGCACACATGATGATGACTGCGCTGGCTGCGGCGTGGCAAATGGCGACAGACACTCTAGCCTCCTCTACTTCATTGCAGCGCGACGCACTTGCTTACTTACATGTGCCACATGAGTATCACAATGTCCCAAAAACGGGCGTGTTGTTGTATGTTCAGATTGCACTTCATTCACCTACACACCATGCATGCACTATAACCGACGCCACAGAACACGAGCTTGCGTTAGTACCCGAACTCCTCCTATCTCGCCGTACGTGCTGAACAGCTGCGCGCATGACAGGCCTCCTGGCATCGCGTCCTGAAGTGTGGAATGGCGTCGGTTGCCGACCCCAGTACGTAATTGATCGCACCTCTGGCCGCGCAGCCTTGGCAAAACCGCCTAAACCCTCAGCCGTAGTCATGGCGTTGAGGTCCACCCCTGCCATCGCAAGCAGCCGAACGACCTGGGTATCGCCACGCACGACCGCAGAAAACACCGGGTCAGGGCAGGTCTGCGTGCACAGCACGGCATGGCACGGCAAAGCGCGGAGGGAGGGAGACTATAGGCAGACCAAGTGAGCCACCCGAGGAACAAAACCATTAGGGTTGTTCACAAACTGGAGGCACCTACCGACAGTGCGGAAGGCGCAAGCGCATGTATGGCCATGCGCTTGCTGGCCGTATCACGGCGGACATACAGTGCCATGGCCGCGCCAAGGCGCCCATGACCAGGCAGGCATGCACGATCACCTGTTTACCCTGCAGTACTTCATGCCCGTAACACAAAGGTGCAAGGGAAAAGAGAGATGGGCCCTAAGCGCGTCTGCCATTGCGCTGACGTACAACCAGGGAACACACGCTACACATGATGGCCGAGTGGGGTCAATTTCATGGCAGTGAGAGTGGGCTCACTGAGAGGGAGCACCGAGAAACAACGCACCGAGTAGGTGAAGTGCAAGGCGCGAGGTTGTCCTCGGCTTTACCAATCTGCAGGTGACGCAAGATGATGCACGCATCCGGCAGCATGCACTAGCCATCATCAGCACCACGTGGTAACATGCACGGTAGTCTACGCCACTGCAGTAAGGGATCTGGAGCACATGGCTAGGGCCCGGCCCTTTGACCCTTGTACAGGCTGCTTAGGACCTTTCCCCCACTGGGCCGGCGTTTTGACCCCGAATATTGCGCGCAGTGTGGCTTGGCACATCAGTAGACAGCGGATAGCTGCGTATGGGTGGCATTGGCCCTGTGGTATGCTCTCGTGCTGCTGCGGTTAGAGTGCTGCCGTGCGCGCCCACCCACCGAGCTGCGCGTGTCGGGGTTCGCTCCACCCTGCAGCAGCGCGGTGACCATAGTCGGGTTGTCCGCCACAGCTGCCAGCAACGGCGTTACCTGCAAAGCGCACAGCAAGAGCGCTCAACCTCAGGGCCTGAGGTCAATCAGCAGTTCTCGGCTTTGGAGATTGTATGCCAAGCTGTCACGTGGCAAGACAAATGCTCGAGATGTCCGTTCGGTGGGCCTGCGTACCTAAGTACCCTTCGCCCGTATCCTGCCGTACCGCCCACGTGTGGCCCAAGGCCGTTCTGGGTTTCTGACACAAACCGACATCGATTACATTGCGTTTGGGCCATCCGGGTTGGCCCCTCCCTGCAGCAGCGCGGCGAGCGCAGCTTTGTTGATAATTACAATCTTTATGTTGATCATCAGCTTTTGTCTCAGGGCTCAAATATTAGAGGAAGGGGAGACTACTGTATCAACCCGCACTTTCAGTGATATCGCTAAAGAATTCCTGATCAAGAGATCAAATTATGTATTGAACCAGAGAGCGATTAATAAGATTCTTGTACCTGGTCATCCCTACCGACAATTAGGCCACCCCAGACCCAAATGGGGCGGGGACGAGGGGCCCAACTTTGAAGTGACCGCACTATTCGCACACAGCAGCTAAACTAGTTTCGTCTTCACCTTAAATATCCGCTATAGGTCCTCTGTCAGTAGGCTGCCCCGTATACCCATACGGTGCTGTCGGTGGCCCTGTTTTGCCCTTCCAACAACAACAACAACAACAACAACAACAACAACAACAACAACAACAACAACAACAACAACAACAACAACAACAACAACAACAACAACAACAACAACTTTACGCATCGGTCACACCGGCGTGTGTTTTAGCTGCCGGGTCGCACGAGCATGTCCGTGAGATTACCGGTTCTTAACGTCTGCAGCAGGGGGGCTGCGCCTGATGACAGATAGACAGCAACCACCAACAGACGTGCCCTTCCAAATTGTCGCTTGGTTGCGCCATTTCACCCAGGGCTGGTCACCGCCGGACAGGCCTTGTTTGGGACCGCTGCCGTTGCGGCGCACATACTAGTGACATATGTGGACAGTCTCCCTTCATTGGTCGCCGGAGCGGCCCTTCCAGCAGCCGGCATGGAGTGGCCCGGGCCTGCATTGTGTGGCCCTGCCTCGGGGCACAGAGGCCCCCGCCGAGGCCCCAGTGCCTGGATTGTTGCCTTTTTGTAGCTTGGTATGGCCCACACCCGTGGTGCAGCGCCGCTGTAGCTTCGGGTTACCTCCTGTGTGGGGCTTTGGGTTGGCTGCGTAATGTCACAAAGCGAGCGACAAATGCCAGGCCAAAGTGTATGTGTAGGACGCACTAGGTACACGGCGGCCTCCAGGCTGCAAGTACACCCTAAGCGGCTCTTTGTTTGCTTCTTAGCGCGTCTAAAAAGCTTGTAAGGGCGACGAAAACGGCCGTGTTCGGTGCCCGGTTCGCTTTACCCCAATTTCCGCCCCGATTGGCCTAATTGTCGGTAGGGATGACCACCTCAAGGCGAAAATCATCGTCAGGTAATCCTTGATCAACCAGATTCGGGCAAATTGCAGTATCGACCAGTATCTAAGCTAGAACTAATTAATCCAGCTTTAGCAAGTTTTAATGTTCTCAGCAACTATGCCTAAGCATGTTATTAGCTTATCGCAAAAACACGTAGCTAATCCCTCATCGTATTTGCGTTGGCTCTACTCATACTCCAGTTGAAACATATAAAGTTTGCGCTAACCTATGCGTAAATTGCTGATTTGTCAAGAAAATCATTGTTACTGATAGTCAGGGAGGATCAATAAAAATAGTTGAATTTAAAAAGGGCTATCGAGCATGTTGCGGGCTTGCGGCGCGAACCGGCTATCAGCATCGGCATCAGCACCTACGTGGCGCACACCTGTACAGCCAGCATACAGGGACTGATGATCTTTTGCGTCATCATCTGTGCACGTGGGACAATCTTCATCCGCAACCGCACGTTCCGGCGGCCAGCTGCAACCAAGGTGACCCGACCGGTTGGTGGCGTGCAACGCCGCTTCGAGGCAGTGGTGGGGAGGAGGATGGGGGTCACGGTGCGCCGCAAAAGGCAGCGCGGCGGGAGGCCCTGCTTTGCAGCGTGAGTGCAGCGGGGTGTGAGGCGCGCGGAGCATCTTGTGTGCTGTGCAGGTGCAGGCTGGACACCTTGCATGCAAACATGTTAGTTGCTGCTAGTACCTGAAGAGAAGGTCAAGCAGCCGCCCTGTGCCACCGTGGTATCCACGGCAGGTGCAACGGGAGGACACCGCCAATGCCAACCCTATAACACTAGGCCGTGTAGATTCGTTCTTACCATGCCGCCGACCGCGCTGTACAGCATTTCGGGGTCCGCCCCTTGGCGAAGCGCGTCCTTCAACAGCACTGCGCCGTTGTGCTGAATGGCGAATATCAGCTGGCCGCACGCACCATGGTAGCCCTGCACCAGCAGCGGCAGAAGCAAGGCACACAGGCAAGGCGCCAGCATCATAGTACAAACAAACAAGTATTCACGCTGCGGGCATCCGCATGTGTTTTATCAGCTGCTGGGTCGCACGCGCATGCCCGTGAGATCACCGGTTCTTACCGTCTGAGCAAGGAAGGCTGCTGAGCAACCACCAACAGGCAGCAGAAAGGTCTCTGCAACCCCTACGGGAATCAAACCCGAGACCTCCTGCATACCAGACGCCTCCACGAACCTAAGTCGTGGCAGGGCATCGTCCAGTGTTACGTTCCACTGGCGGGAGGTAGCATCATAGCACACCAGGACTATGCCTGTATGGTCCCATTCCCCCCTGTGCGCCCGCATAGTGGCACAGCGTGCGTCGGGCATGCGTGGGGCCAATCGATGGATGCAGAGCAGCGCGGGGTCATCGGCACGTTGAAGCAGCCCTTTAACTCCTCGGCAGGTGCCGGCAGCCTCCAGCCAATGTGCTCTGCTTGTGGCTTTCGCCTTAATGCGATGGCTTATGCAACGGAGAGCCATATGTTACTCCTTCACTTCTTATTGAGTTGCGTTGCCCGGTTCACCGTTACCAGGTTGCAACTTCGGCCCAAAAACAGCAGGGAAAGGCAGCGGGAACGTGAAAACCCTGCTGAGGCCGGAAATTAAACGGTCGGAAAACAACAAAGACAAACAACGGCGGCTCGGCTCGGCTATTGCCCACTGCTAATTGCTAGCTGGGCCGGTTTCTGGTGCTTGGGGCACTTGCCAGGGCGGGTGATGTCCTGCGAGGACAAACCCCAGAGCCCCCAAACCCGTTTGATTACAGTCTGCATGAGTCGGCGCCGATGCGTTCCAGCAGTGCTCTGCTTGTGGCTTCCTGCATTGGTCGTAGGCCTGATGAGTGTTACACAGAGCTCACACCGGCGCGCCGACAGCAGCACCCAGTACACCCAGTGCCCGCCGAAAGCGTCGACAGCCGCTCTCTGCGGCAAGGCTGGCCGCACGGACAGTTGCACGCAGAGCCCAACAAGGACGTGGATGCCGAGCCGTACCTCTATGCCTGTTGACCCCCCTCGTCACCTACGTACATCTTCCGTGGCTGACACGACGTTGCCAGCCTTTGCTACGACGTGGTAACACGCTTCTTGCGGTGACGGCAATTCCGGCAGCCTTGGCGGGTGCCATCGCAGGCGACGGCGCACCGGCCGCGCGCTGCCTGCAAGAAGCCGCAGCTCGTCAAGCAGCCGCGGCTGCGCTGTCGCGCCGTGCCGCCCTGTCAGCAGCGCCTGCAGGGAGGGGCCCAACCGCAGCCAGTGCAGATGGTGATGGTGGTGCTAGTGCCAAGGCGGGCCCTGATCCACGCCTGCCGGCGCCTGGGCCCTGCGCGCACCCTCCCCTAAGTGGCGCCGCACGTCCTCCGGCAGGAACGCCACCATGTCGGACAGCGCGGTGGCGGCTGCGGCAGGGCCCCGCGGCGGCAGTCGCTCAATTACCTCTACCGCTGCTGCGATGACGTGCAACGCGCGCACGTCGTACAGCAGGAATTGCCGCCAGCTGTCTGCAGCCACTCCTTCAGGTGCCCTGGGAGGGGCGGCCTGTCCGGCACCGCCTGCTGAAGCTGCAACCGTGCCGTGGTCGTAAATGCTGCTGCTTCGGCCCGGGCCTGCGCCCTGCCCAGCACTGGGGCCAGCACCGCAGTCCAGCGCAGTGCCAGCACCAACCCGTCGGGCGACCAGCTTGGTGACGGCTCCACTGTTGCGTGCCAGGGCTCTTGCTGCTGCCGTTGCTGCTGCTGTTGCTGTGGCGGCGTAGGTGGTGGCTGCCTAACTGCCCAGCGCACGTCGCGCAACACAGTGCGCACCACCACAGGCAGCCACTGCATCACCGTGTACGTCAGCATCGGCGCCAGCTGGCCCCCCGCTGCTGTGGGCCGCGCTGCACGACTTGGAGGCCCCGTAATGCTGCCTTCTTGGCGCACAGCTGATGACGTGGAGGGTCCCTCCGCCGCCGGCCGGCCTTCGCTGGCCGGCACAGGCTGCGACGGTGGCGCCGGTTCGGCCGGCGAGACCAGCTGGGGCAGGCGCTTCAGCAAGCCCTGCGGCAGGGCATGGCAATGCCGAGTAGAAGGCACCCATTCGGCAGCTTCATGTAAAGAAGCAAGGACGTTGTGGCGTTGCGCCTGCTTGCAGGCCTTGGTGAAGATAGGGTTCGAGGCATTTGCTGTCCCTCCGTTTCATTCCAGCAGGGTTGAACTGCCTTGCTGAACTTACTCTGAAGGCCACAAGGCACGCCGCAGCGCGTGGGCTGGACTGCAGGTGTTACTTGCTGATTGACGATAGCGCTGCATTGATCCGTCTCCAGTACATGCATGCCGCACTTCGGTCGTCAGCACTGCTCAACTGCTGCTGCTGCCAGGATGCCGTACCTGAAGGAAAATGGCCATGCGGCGCAGCCACACGAGCCGGTCGCTCGCTCGAAGATCGGAGTGTGTGGCAGTGCCAGCAGGCGGGCTAGCCAGCTGCCGCAGGGTGGTGATCAGCGCCGCCAGCTGGTCGGGTGGCCCATGGGTCAAGAACTGCACCAGCAGCGCCGGCTGCGTCAGCGTCCCGGCGGCAGCCTCCGCTACCTCTTTCACCGCACTCCCCAGATTGTCCCCAGATTGCGGCGCAGCATCGTTGCTATCGCGCCCACGTAGCCAGCGCGCAGCGCGCAGCGAAGGTGCGGCGAGGGGGGCCCTACACGACATGGCCAATGGTGGTGACAGCGGGTGCCGGTCACCATGAGCTGTCCTGAAGGCACACGTGTTGGGAAAGCCCCATGTAAAGAGTTATGCATGCATACATTACTCTTCATGTATTGGACGGGACGGAACCGTCAGCACCCTCTGGTGGCAAAGAGGCTGAGCGTGCATGTATGCCGTATGCATCTCGCTCACATGCGCGCGCAGCTTCGCCAGTGTGCGCTTGCTATCAAATTCACAGTACAGCATACGCAGCGCTTCGGCACAGATGTCCAGCCATACCCACACCTCCTGTCTGTAATGCAAGCGAAGGCCAACGGCGGGCACAACCCCTACCAACTGCCTCCCTGTGTAATGGCGGACTAACGGCGGGTAATAGGCTGTAACTGGGTGTAATAGTGTCTAATGGCGGTGGCGGAGCTGCAAACGGCAGTAGACAGCTATTAGACAGCTATTAATCGTCACTTAAGCGCCTATGTGTAATAGCTGTCTGCAACTCAAAAGGAAAGGAAACGTTACGCTTGGGTCATACCTGCGTGTGTTAAGGGGCCAGAGGTGATGAGCCGTCAGCAGGGCTCTGCGGCTTTACAAATCCGCCTGGCACCATCCTTTTCCATGCTCTCGGTCATGGCGCCGGCATGTTCGGCTTGATCCGGCTACGGGCATGCTCCGCTCCGCCCACTCGCTCCGCCTGGTTGGCAGCATAGCCCCCGCCTCTAAGGGTGGTCAACTATGCCCAGGACGGCATTTCCCCCCGCAAGTAGAAAGTTGCAGGTTCAAGGATTTGAACTCGCAACCTCCCGATCCATATATAGCGATATCACCAATGACATTAGCACTATGAGTCCCGGCCAACTCGGACCTTTGGGGGTCTGCAACTCAAGCTATTGAACGCCTACAGGCACACGTTTGCGGCCCGGCTACTGTGGCTGCATGTGTTTAGGCTGGCGTGGTGTGGCGTGTACGATTAACCAGATCCTGATACGAGTCTCTTAATGGCGCCTCCTGTATGTGTGGGAGAGATCAACAAGCAGTTTGCAGGGCACAGGCTGTTGTCAACATGGAGGTAACCGGGAGCTGTAACTACAACATCACGTACGCATTATTGTTCCTTGGGCCCGGATGCGACTTCTCCCACCGAACATATCGGACAACGGCAGTGCACACGTTGGATAAAGCCATGCCAGCAGGCACGCCTCAGCACATATCACAGCAGCGCTGATGCTTGTGCTTTGATTGGCCAACAACGACTTAGGAACACACAGCGTGTTCGTACAAGGTCCAACAAAACAAACATGTCAACATCGTTGACTACGGCGACCCCCAACGGTACCGTCTGTCATCAATACAAGGCACCATGGACACAACGACCATGCCCTGGCTCAGCAAAGCAAGCCACGCCAGACACGCTGAAGCATTGCAGAGAGTCCGGTCGTTCACGCTGTTTCTGATGCTGATAGGGATGGCCCTCGTACAAAGAAAGTCATGTCGAACAACTTAGGCCGAACAAGACTTTGTGCAACAGCAACAGCAATGCACGATAACACTGCTTGATACAAGCTGCCTTTCTAGACCGGGAGCTTGTGAGCTAGCCTCATTGCTTCCGGCATTTTGATGCATGACAGCACGTGCGGAAACTGCAGTTCATATCTAGCACGTTCATTAGTCACCGTGCACCGCAGGTGACGTGCATGCACCCGAGGCCATAGCGCACACACCACTAAGACACCACTAAGACGAGGGATGCCGTGCATGTTTACGGACGCGGATCGTTATACCCTGTCAAGTACACTATTGGTGGTGGCAGCATGCAATAGCTTGTGCCACGCGATGCAGCATACATCATCACGTAGCATACGTACGTCAACCTGCACAGCGAATGCGTCCATTCCGAAAAGCAGGAAGTAATAACGGCGACACTGTTGCTCATGCCGTTTTTATGGACTCGTCCCCGCCCAGGCAGCCAGGGTCAATGAGCTGTGCCAAAAGGCGTTGGGCTGCTACCCAAACGGCGCGGAGGGCATGGGCCTGGGCAAGTTGAGTGCGGGAAGACGGCCTAGCGCGCGTTAAGGACTCCGCCATCAACATCTTCTCCAACAGACACCAGTACAAGCCGCCGGACAAGGCCATCATTGGCAAGCAGCCCGGATCCCCGCTGGGCAAAAGTGCCCCTCCCGAGGCGGCCGCTGGCGCTGCACCGGCCCGAACGGCCACCGTGGACGGAACCGGAGGCACAGGGCCCAGTGGTCACAGCAGCGGCGACAGCACGGCGCGTAGACGAAAGGCAGCTGATGGTGAACCTGACACGACTGGTAGGATTATTGGATGGGGCTAGGTGTAGAATGCACTGTGTTTGCACAAAATCCACTTCGGAAAAGAGCGTGCACGATGAAGGGGACTGCTTGCTGGGCCTCACGGCAGTTGCAGTGGTAGCAGCTCCTGCGAGGGGGAGGGGGGAGAGGCGGGGCGAAAGGGCGTGGCAAGGACCACCTGCGCGCTGCGGATGGCAAAACGGTGCCGCACTTGGGGCGTGCCGCGCAGTGATTCGCGTATGGCGAACATCAAATTTCAGTGTTCTGCAAGCACCATTGTTAGGTGAGGCACATGCGAATGACTGGCTGGCCGCCATATTGCTAGCGGCGAATCACACTCGCCACGGATGTATGCAAGGGCCCGCACTCCAGCTGAGTGACTTGGAATCAAAAGCAACGTACATGTGATGCAAGTACAAAGCTTACGACTTCCTTCGCCTACTTCGCCTATCCCGCCCATAAATGAAGGCGCCACCACCGGCCTGTGGAAAGAGGGCGTGTACGACCCCAATATGAAGGTTCAGCTGGCGTATCGCAAGTCGTACAGGACCCACGCAGAGTACCTGGCAACCAGCACCGGCACTACAAATGGCGTGCTTCCAAAGGGACACCTCCTGCTACTCCTGCTAATGGTGGGCGTGAGCGGTAAGTCCACCTTGGTACCTGCTGGCACCATCATCAATTGTGCGCCCGTCGCCCCAACGGTAACAGCTGCATCGGTAGTGATCGCTAAGTTTAAACTCATTTTTGGGTCGACAACATTGGCGCCAATGAACAACCGTTATTGCTGCAGAAGCCCGAACTACTGGCCGCTGCTACCACGGAAACTCCTTGCTGACGTTGTCCCTTTTCGTGTGTTCTGCAAGCACCATTGTTAGGTGAGGCACAGTGCGAATGACTGGCTGGCCGCCATATTGCTAGCGGCGAATCACACTCGCCACGGATGTATGCAAGGGCCGCACTCCAGCTGAGTGACTTGGAATCAAAAGCAACGTACATGTGATGCAAGTACAAAGCTTACGACTTCCTTCGCCTACTTCGCCTATCCCGCCCATAAATGAAGGCGCCACCACCGGCCTGTGGAAAGAGGGCGTGTACGACCCCAATATGAAGGTTCAGCTGGCGTATCGCAAGTCGTACAGGACCCACGCAGAGTACCTGGCAACCAGCACCGGCACTACAAATGGCGTGCTTCCAAAGGGGACACCTCCTGCTACTCCTGCTAATGGTGGGCGTGAGCGGTAAGTCCACCTTGGTACCTGCTGGCACCATCATCAATTGTGCGCCCGTCGCCCCAACGGTAACAGCTGCATCGGTAGTGATCGCTAAGTTTAAACTCATTTTTTGGGTCGACAACATTGGCGCCAATGAACAACCGTTATTGCTGCAGAAGCCCGAACTACTGGCCGCTGCTACCACGGAAACTCCATGCTGACGTTGTCCCTTTTCGTGTCGGCATGGTTTGCAGCGGCAAACACAGACTCCGAGGACGACCGTGTCCTACCACTGGACGCGTTCGCTGTGGGCATAGCCACTTCAGACATTGACTTGGAGGTAGGCAGTTCGCCATCGTACGTGGGTGATAATCAGCAGTCATGGTGTTGCATCAAGACCTGGGCTTGTTCCTTTGGCAATGGTTAAATCCGAAGCTGATCGGCAGTATGTTTGGCAAACAATGCACTACAGCACTCGAACCTGCCAATATGGTAGCACTACACTAAAGCTTTGCCCTGCCAGCCGTTCTTTGCATTGGATCACTCCAAACCCTTTCTACTGTAGGCTATGGGCAGCCCACCAAGCAGTCATTTCAACTACGTTCACAGTTATCCAACTAAGTTCACAGTTATCCAAAACTGCCTGTAGTGCTGAATTTGTGCAGGGCGGTGCGGCATCTGGCAGCAAGTCCGTCGAGCTCCTGGTGGCTGCACTCAACCCACTGCCCAACAAGCCGACCTTCTGGGACGTCCCTGCGCACATGGCGCCGCCAGACACCAAAGCGTACAGCACGGCGGACATCAAGAAAGGCTGAGTGGGCACAAAGGTGATTAATGAAGCTGCTAAATGTAATTGTGTCCTCTCCACGTGGCCAATGATGTACCAATTAGCATGGGCGCTAAGTACAGGTTGTGACAACCAGTCCAGGAAGCGGAGCAACTAAGCATGCCCTCAAATCTCATACTTGCTGCAAGCTGTCCGCGTACTGCAGTTCCTTCCAAGCGGTCTCCTTGTGCATTGTTTCCTGTATGCAGGTCGTGTGGCCACTTGGTGGCCTGGTATTGCACTGGCCTTCGTACATGACGCTCAAGGAACTAGCCTCCAAATGGGGCTGCAAGGAGAAGCAGTTGAACGCGCTCCTCGAGCGCACGAAGAAGGCGTGAACATTGTAATGTGTTGTGTGGACTTGTGCGTGATGCACCGATTGGCTTTACTTCCACTGATACAAACTTGCGGGTGACAGTGTAGACAATGTGGTGCGCGGCCATGGGTAGCTGACAGTGGCAAAGTGCGAGGCGGAAGCATGCACGGGCTGCGTGGCAGGCAGGCGGATTGGTGTGCTACAGGCCCCGCTGTGCGTGCGGCGCTCTGTGACAACACGTATCGGCTAATAGGTTAATAATACTGCCTATCAGGCCGGCTAATACTGCCTATCAGGCCGGCTATTACACGCTGGGCCTAATGGCGCTCTATTAGACTAAGTGAGAAAAGTTAGGCCCGTAATAGAGTCTAATGGCTACCTATTAGCGCTCAGGCCCGCAGGCGCCATTAGCTCTAATTGCCACTAATGGCGCTCTATTAGACTAAGTGAGAAAAGTTAGGCCCGTAATAGAGTCTAATAGCTACCTATTAGCGCTCAGGCCCGCAGGCGCCATTAGCTCTAATTATTGCCACTAATTGCACTAATTGGCACCTATTAGCTATGAGCCCGGCGTTAGGCGACTGGGTCTAATGGCGCTCTATTAGACTAAGTGAGAAAAGTTAGGCCTGTAATAGAGTCGAATGGCTTCCTATTAGCGCTCAGGCCCACAGGCGCCATTAGCTCTAACTGGTGCTTAATAGGGCCAGTTACCCTGAGGGGCAGTTGGTAGGGAACGTGTGGTCGGACGCAAAGCTTAAAGTGGAGACTGGTCGGGTGACATGGGCTAAACCGCCCAGAATATGGCACAATGGCAGCAGCTGCCATCCGTGCATGGTCAGCAGTAGCAACGCCGTGTCAGCCCAACAACATCCAATCCACCGTCCCGCATCAAGATGCGTTATGCCTGGAGCCCTGATGCGGCACACCAGCGGCACACCTGTTGCCGCGCTTATGGCCGCCCGCCAGGCCACCGCGCCGCCCGGTAGAAGCAGCACGTAAGCAGCCTTGAACACCTGGCCCCCCACGCCATTGAGCTGGCACGGGGTCTCGACGAGGTTGGTCCGTGCGGCGGCCACGACCGCCTGCCACAAGCCAGGCGTGCGCGCCAGCCGTGCACGCTCCGTCAGCCGGCGGCCGAACCCTGTGTCTGTGCTGAGCGTGGCGACGGCCAAGGCCTCGGCTGTTGCCCTTTCAGCAAGGTCTTCCTCCCAGCTGGCGCTCTCCAGCAGCCTGTACCCACCCTGCCGCGCATCTGGCTTGTAGCGCAGGCAGCGCAGCAGCCGCAGGGCTAGGTCGCACAGCAGGCTGGCGCGGTGCAGCGCCAGGGGGGGGGGCACCGGGTGTGTCGGGTGGCGGCGACCTTGAGGGAGCCACTAGCAGCGCAAAGTGCGCTGCGCTCAACGTTACGGCGGCCCTCTCGACCAGCATGTCAGGACGGACCGCACGTGGGGCTGATGAGCCCGAGAGTGCGTCGGGCCCCAATAGCAGCGGTGGACAGCCATAGTTGCTGCCCTCGTCCAGGGCGCACAAAGAATGGATGATCTCAGCCCCGACGTAGGCCTGTAGGCATGGGCCAGTCAGGATTCGGGTCCGTGCGGCGGCAATCGACGCACGGGCCGTGGAGCTCAGACGGCCACGGTTGGTCACGGCGCGGCCTGCAGCCTCGCCGATGTGACGGACTGTGCTGCAGACGCCCTCAAGTACGACGGCAGAGCGCTGAATGAGGGTCTGGGCCGCGACACTGGAAGCACTCGTGTCACCGCTGCCGCTGGTGCTGCCCCTGCTGCCCATCTGATGGGCAAGCGCCGCTGCCAGACGAAGCGCTGCTTTCTGGCTGCGCTGGGCGGCCTAGCGCAATGGCTACTGCAAGGAGCAGCCGTGCCACATGCTCCACGAGGCAGCTGTCTGCAAACGCCTTCAGCAGCCGCGGCCTGAGCTTGTGGAGCTCCGTCCGTGCGGCGCCACTGCGCACGGTGTCGCCATGCACGGCGTCGCTGAGCACTTCAAGCATCCACGCGGGGTGGCACTGCACCAAGGCGAGCGGCCGCAGTCCGTGAGCGGCGCATGTGTGCCAGGAGCAGCCGGACTCATGCAGGTACGCATGCGCGGCATCCATGGCGCGGGCTAGCACAGGAATGGCGTCGGTGCGCAGCAGTGCGTCGATCAGCGCGCGCCCCGCCGCAGCACCGGCTGGGACTCGCTTCAGCGCGGTGTCACTGCCTGACATGGTCGCGCAGGCTGCTGTTGCCGCTGCCCCATGCGGCGGCGCGCTGTCAGGCCTGCTGCGGCCGCTGCAGGGAGGGCTGGAACGCGATAACCCGCAATGAAGCATTTCTGCAGCATCTGGCCCGATAGAGTTGTTTTGGCGACGTAGTTGTCCCGCTGCGGCTGCGGCAGCACTGGCCGCCGCCGGCGCAGCGCCCCGAACGCCCACGGCGAAGGCTTGAAGCAGGGTAAGCCATGCGGACGGGTCAGTCAACAGCTGCCAGTAGGCTTCAGGCTGCTGTTGCAGGCACGAATACAAACGAGCCAATGCGGCGTGAAGAGCTTCTGCGTCCGTTCCGCAGGCGTCATCCACGCGCGGCGCAATGTCGCAGCGAGATGACGAGAGCGCTGCGCTGCGCACGTCCAGCAAAGCCCTGGCCACGCCCGGGCTGCTTGGCAGCGCATGCTGCTGTTCCATGGTTTGCGCCATTATGCACGGCCGTGCTTCGCGTTCCTGGGAGCCTTGGCCCCTTCACGGAGGGCGTACGGCGGAGCGACATCACTCGCAATTCGAACTAAACGGCGAGCTGGCGGAGTGGCCATCGGTTGTCGAGCGTTTTTGCCCCTTATCCCGTGGCCTCTAGAGCGCCACATGACTGTGTCCGGGATCGGTCCACAGCTGCAACCCCAACAGCACACAGCCTCGACTAGTGTCGAGAGCGCAGCACGTCACGCGTGCTGCTGCTAACCCGGTTGCTGTGCTCAGCAGGTACGTGGGTTTGACATTTAAAGAAAGGAAAAGGAAAACCGAAGCCTTCTCCTACGTTTTCACGGCGTCATCGGTTCAGGAATCTCCAATCTCCAATCTCCTTGCCCCAGCAGCAGACGCCGGTACCAGCCATACTGCGACCTGTGGTACGGCATTGTACTGCGTAATCCAATCTACGTGTGTCACTCAACAAGTAGGCGGTCGCCACCACAGGAGTCGCAGGATTATGCAATCGCCTTGTCTATGTACGTTGTGTGATAGCAACCATTGTCGGTTAACGCGCGGCACAGCTCGCAGCGGGCAGGTTCAGCAAGGCTAGTGACCGGCGGGGTAGGGCCGCATACCACACCAGGCAGCTGTACGTACACCTGGCTGCTGGATACGCCATACGGATCACGTGCCTACGCAACGTAACGCACCAAGATAACGTAACACTTGCAGCACTGTCGTGCCCACGTCTCACGTGCTCGCGCCCATCATCTCATCCGTCAGTTGCGAATACTGCTTGCAAATGCTTGTACCCCAAGCTGATCTGCGGCGCATGCACAAAAAAGGTCAGCATCTCAGCCAATTCTAATGCTGCACTGCACGTTGGTTGATACGTACGACGGCAGCGAGTCACTTGGGGACAGAAATCAGTGCGGGTCAGCGGCCGTGTAGCAGCATGGCTGTACGGTACACCTTTTGAGCAGATGGCATGGGCAGACGCCTGCATCTTTGCTCTTGTTTTGTGCACGATCGATCTGTATTTGTCGTGAGCTGCATTTTGGCTTTTACAGGATGCAAAACGGCCTTGTTTCGAGCAAGAACTGTGCATCCGGGCCAAACCCACCATCCGAGGTTCTGACTTCGAGCCCGGCCTCGTGTGGGATTTCATCCCCCCGGTCCTCCTCCTGACACTTGAACGCCTCCAGAGCCTAAGGCGACTCCCGATAGCCAAGGGTGAAGCCTCCCTCTGTAAATACTAAGTCCTTTATTCTCTTGAAGCCCCTGAGCCTCCCTTTTATATATTTTATCAAGACACCAACACAAGGTGAACACAAGAATATCTTGAGCAGCCCTAGAAGGACTTAGGAATATTTGCAGAGTCAAGAACCCCCCCCCCAGCCAGGGCACTGCAGCCCAGGTTGCCTTAGAACTCCGGTGCCCTGCTGCACTGGTTTCGAAGCTCTGGTTCGCCAGGCTTCACCCAGCCTTAGAGTGCCCAAGACCCCAAGACCGCCGCAAGCACACCCACTTGCGTGCACCCGAGACCGCACCGCCGCAAGCACACCCACTTGCGTGCAATCAAGACCGCACTGCCGCAAGCACACCCACTTGCGTGCATCCGAGACTGCACCGCCGCAAGCAAACCAACTTGCGTGCAGTCAAGATTGCCCAAGATACCCAGACTGCAAGCATACCAGCTTGCACTGTCAAGACCGCAAGCACGCCAATTTGCGCTGCGCCCAAGATACCAAGACTGCAAGCATACCCGCTTGCATTGCCAAGACTGCAAGCACACCAGCTTGCATTGCTAAGGTTGCCAGAGCACAAGCATTGCCGCCTAGGCCAAGACCGCAAGCCGCTGTGCTCTGACCACAAGACCGCAACTGCACCTAGGTGCACTTGCAAGCCCAAGTTGTTCAGACTGCAAGGTGCTCCCAGAAAAGTCTTAAGGTCCAAGAAAACACAAGTTGCAAGAGTTGTACCCCAAGTCAAGCAATCAAAGCGTCTCTACTACAAGGTGCTAGACTGCTCAAGCTTCAACACCACCATTGAATGTAGTCGAGCCAAGGCCCAAGCAACCCTAGATTAGAGACCGAGAAGCCAGATGGACCCAGAGCACCAAGCTGCTGCGCAACAGGCTGCTGCGCAGCAGGCTGCGGCGCAGCAGGCCGCGGCGCAGCAGGCCGCGGCGCAGCAGCGCCGGAAAGGAGGCCGCCCGCATGATATGACCGTCAATACAAGCCAAGATAGGGTTGTCTGTATGAGAGCTGCAATACACACGCGCGGGAGCGTCTGTTGACGCTCCCAGGTGGCATGCCTAGTGTAGTAGGATGGCAAGAAAGGCGACAACTTGGAGGGCAGCGTTTGCCAGCCACTTAATCCTCGTTAGGCACCTGGCAACTACGTTGGCTTTTGTTGCTCTGCTTTTCATGCTTGTCGCGTTCTATGAGCTCTCAGTTGGGCGCAGCGGCCGTAACCTCATTAACCTCACGGCCCAGCCCAGGGCCAAAAGCGCCTGGTGATGGTGGAGCGAGACGCTTACATTCTGTCCGCAGGCTCTCTGGGCAGCGCCTATTCGCATGAAGTGCGAGCTGTGGGATGTTTCACGGAGGCAGCGTGGAACCTTTGGCGAAAGGCTGATGGATGCAGTTCTAGGCCCGGCTCGCGTCACGGCAGCCATCATCGTCAGTTCGGTGATGCTTTCCGCAGCCGCTATGGCTTCTATTGCGGTACATGCATTGCCACCGCTTCTCTCATCATGGATACTCGTGACCAAAACACTCGAGTGAACTTGGCATGGTCCTTTTGACACTCACGCCAACCGGGCAGCAGCTCTGTTTGGAATGGGGCTGCGGGTAGTGGCCACTCAATTCTAGTTTATGTCAGGCTGGGCGGTGGCCTTCCACAGGCCCTAGTGCCACTAGGTAGCAACCCGCCGGGCCGTGAACCCCCACAATTGCCGAGATTGGAACCGCGGAGAAGCGGGTGAGCATGAGCCGAGTCGTGCAAGTCGTGCAGAGGCCACATCAACACAGCAAGCAGCTTAAATCCACACATACACGCTGTTCGGGACATTGTTCCACAGGAAGTAGAGCACGCGAGCCCAGCGGACCTGTCGTACGAAATGCCGTACGCGGACAACACAAATGTTGTCCGCGTACGATACCTTTGGGCCAGGTCCACTTCAGTTCAGCAGGGGAAACACCAGGCGCGTAGCCACAACGTCAGCCTCAACGGTATCCAGCAACATCTCTCTTTGCGTGTCTCATTGGCGAGGTCGTCGTCGCTGTCGCTTCTACTGTTGCTTGTAGCATTGCTCCAACGGGGGGTGCGAGCACTTGCACTGCCAGGGTAGAGCCATAACCAACAAACAGCTCTTTGACCATGTCCGCTTTGGTGCTTTCATGCAGGCTGTCTATCATGCTGTAAATTGGTTGTATGTGGCCCCCGCCCTATTTTTTTTGGGGGGGGGGGGGTAAAAATGATAAATTAAAATGATGTATGAAGGATGAAAAGGTTGGGGGGGGAGGGGCCGGCCGGCCCTCCCCCCCCAACACCCCCACCCCCACCCCGGCCAGGCCATTTAGTCCTTGCAGAGGCTCGTCACAATCTGATGGAGGTTGGCCCTATGTAGTGCTGTTAGTGTTGTCCAAAGCGCAGGAGGCGGAACAAGGAAGAGAAATGAAGATGAATCACCGCACATAGCCGAGAGGCTACAGCAGTGCAGAGCAGTGCAAGGGCAGATGCGCTGAGTTTTGACCCTCTGCTCATTGCTTTTTGTAGCTTGATGAGTTGAAGGCCACAGGGAATACGCGCGAAAGGACTATGCGCGCGCGCCAATCCTGCATTTTAGCGCGATCACGGCTGGATCAGTGGTCATTTTCTTCGACCCGGTACCGGCTCAGTGGGAGGGTCTGCTTGTCGTACGTGCTTTGCCATGGTGTGAACGACCGTTCATGCCGTGGGGCGACGCAGCATTGATGTCGATTTGCTTTTGGTGTTTGTTCCTACATTGCTTGCAGTGTCTGTGCAATCGGCTGTTGATGGTTGGTTGCCTGCTTAGGCGCGCTCCAACATGCACATCCTTTTGGCGCCAAAGCACAGAGAGCATGCCGGAAACCGGGCGCAGAGGCCACGCATCAATCTAGGAGCATGTGTGCATAGTACATACAGCTTGAGCTTATGGACGGGGCGGCTTTTCAATGCCGCCTCCTTTCGTTTGGCCAACTGGCCAATGGCCACCTACAAACAGGACACGTCCAGAAAACCGCACTTCCCCTGCCTTGTCAAACGGATGGCGTAGCATGAATCTATAAAAGCAAATCGTTGCCAACGAGATGTGCCGTTTGAGCAACACCAACCACATGCCGCTCACAAGCACCAAACATGAACATGGGCAGGACTCGGCCTGCCTTCAAGGCGCTAGCGCCACGTGTTTTCAGCTGCTGTTCACGAGAGGACACGAGAGGAGTGGGGTGCTAAAAAACGCGGGATGTGGTGTTGTTACTGTTGTCCGAAGTGCTGGAGGCGGAACAAGAGAAATGAAGGAGAATCACTGCACATAGAGAGGCCATTACATACATACACCAAGGAGGACATAACTCACTGAGCTTTGCTTGCTTTTATAGCTTGATGAGTTGCGATGCATCCT
This sequence comes from Ottelia alismoides, assembly GCA_037367405.1. Lineage (NCBI taxonomy): Eukaryota > Viridiplantae > Streptophyta > Magnoliopsida > Alismatales > Hydrocharitaceae > Ottelia > Ottelia alismoides. The sequence goes on along the minus strand of JAZKJV010009389.1, from coordinate 25,606 downwards.
CATTTTTGGAGCGATTGCGGTGGTGTATCAGTGGTCATTTTTGAACTAGACGAGGCTCACTGGGAAGGGGTTTCAGGGTTTCAACCCGTCGGTACCGGCTCAGTGGGAGGGTCTGCTTGTCGTATGTGTGTGGCCTGCGTGGTGTGGCGACCATCCATGCCGTGGGCCGCCGCATTGGCTTCGATTTGTTTTTGGTGTTTGTTCCTGCATCGCTTGCAGTGTCCGTGAAATCGGCTGTCGAGTGTTGGTTGCCTGCTTCGGCGCGCTCCAACATTCACATCCTTTTGGCGCCAAGGCACAGAGAGCATGCCGGAAAGCGGGCGCAGAGGCCACGCATCCATCTAGGAGCTGGTATGCATAGTACATGCAGCTATAGCTTATGCGCAGCGACGGGGGCGGCTTTACAGTGCCGCCTCCTTTCCTTTGGCCTTTGGGCAATTGTTTCACAAATGGGTACCCACAAACAGGGCACGTCCAGAAAGCCGCATTTTCCCTGCCTTGCCAAACCGATATCGTAGTATCAATCTGTTTGGACGTTGCCAGCGAGTTGCGCCGTTTGAGCGCCACGTGTGCGGACGCGCCATTGTGGCAAGGAGCATCGAGAATTGCTGGCAACCAAACACAAACTCCTGCAAATCGCCGTGCGCGAGGTTCAGGACCCCATCGCAATAGCTCGCGCATACAGCTGCACTGCACATGCCACGCCGTGCGCCGGGGCCGTTCGGGGAGACAGTGGCCTCTTTTTCGACTTGACTCGGGTTACCCCCGTTATGACTAAGCTGCTTTCTACACCTAAAAATGGAAGGAACCTGTGCGCCGAGTCGGTGCAATCCTTGCCAAAAGGGCACAGATACATTTGTTAACGCCCCGTTGTATGCTGCACTCGTGTGCCGGGCCCGCCTTGGGTACGCCGTGGCATTCTGCAGCAGCAGTGGACTTGTCTGACTAAGATTACTAAAAAGTGCAGGGTTCTGGAGCTAAAAATTGCCGACGAGTTTACATACGTGCCCCGAGCGGACTGGACATCCGACGGAGGGACGTCTGGACATCCGACTGAGGGTCGTACGACAGCGATTAGACAACCGCCATACACTACTGCACAAAAACTGCGCTTGAGTCTACTAAGGGCGGGGGCAATGACCGCAGTGGCTTCCAGGCGCTTTGACCTCTTCCGTTGCCAGGGTGTTGATACCCCCGCTCATTTTGACTGGAGCTTTTCAGAGGCAGGTCAGCAGCCTGTGCTGCATGGCCCGAGGTAAGGTGCTACTAGCTTTGCACACGGCAAGCGATCGAGGTTGCTTTGCGTGGCTGAACCTGACACAGGGTGGCTCCCTTGCTCCATGGCCGCAGGAAATGATGGCCGAACCGCTCACATAAACGGGACTGCAGCTCGCACCAATGCTCGGAGCTTATGCTCGTGGCATATTCAAGGTATGCAGGCCGCTGCCGGCAGGGCGCTATCTGCAGAGGTGTGGCCAGGGTCGAGGTGGGCCTCGGCAGCACCTTTCCGTGCTTTTGCGTGAAGTCGTTGGGCGCCTTGTGCCCGAAGCCCCATGCCGACGGCATGCTGACATCAAACACTCCGCTTTTGTCTGTGCAGGCACCCCAACTGAATGGCGCTATGCTCATTGTGGAGGAAGAGGAAGACGGTCATACTTGTACCGCCTGGCTGACTTTGCATGGTTGGACCAACTTGACTTGGGAGAACGCGGCGGCTGGACAAGGCAAGAAGAGAGACCACCAAGACTGACAAGCTATAGGTGTATACATTGGGCAGGGTTCAGGGTGGCCAGTGCAATGCGGGCGTGTTGCTGGCACAGGTTTACGTCATGTTTGAAAGAAACCGCATGGTATCATACGGGCTGGAACCGCCTGGAACCGCGTTGGCCACCCGGCTGGAACCGCTTTGGAAAACTGAGAAAACAGGCCGTGTGCAAGCCCTAAGTGGCAGTGATCGCACGTAGCGTGCTCCGCAGCTGTACTTGGGCCGACAGCTTGCCAGGAAGGCCCAGTTCCGTGATGTTCGAGCACGATGGGTGGCCTTGCACCTAATGGACGACCAAGCACGGCGAACAGTCCCTTCACACGATATGGCGTACGTGGATGGGTCAACCGCTGCTGTTGTTGATGCCCAAGGGTGTCCCTCTCAGCAGGCTCGCAGACCAGCAGTAGCTTCAGGCTGCAAGCGGGTAGCTTCTTGGCAGCTGAGGTACCTTAGTAGCGTTTCAGGGTTTAGGCCACTCACAAAGTTCGTTGTCGCTTGCGCAGCACGCTCCAGGTACATACATGGCGTTTAGGGACACACCCTGGGTTCTAAGGCAAACATCGACACGGTGGCTTCCCGACCTCTTGCTCCTCCTGGAAGTTCTCGGCGTTGCCATGGCGGGCGCCACATTTGCGCCCACGTTCCTAGGCACAGCCCACAGGCCCCACGACGGTGGCCACAGCGCAGCTTGTTTATGCGTGCTTTCCAGAGAGCATACGCTAAAACATCACCACTTCTATCAGCAGTTTAAAGCAGGGCTGCGGCCAACGCCGAACACTTGCGCCGCCGATGAGCATGGTGAGCCACGCCTTCCACCTTGCAGGAGCCCTGAATGACCTCATGCATTGATAAGTGCTTTGTTACTTCTTGAAGCATATTGGTTCTGCAACCATGCACCCTATCTGGCCACGTGTGGCAGGTTAAAGGCGCCACATGACATGCGCTTGCCTCTGTCACTGCGCAGGATAATGAACATGTTGATCGTTTGGCACAGTGGCTGCAAACGGCAGACCTTGGAGATATACGTACACAGCTCTCAGTTGCTGACTTCAACCAGTACGTCTTGGAGCCCTCCCTCGCGGTGCAGCATCATGCCGGCGCCGGCAACGGCCTTCCTAGCTGCGGTTCCCGTCAAGGGTCGCCTATTAGCCGCTGGGATGCTCATCTGGATGAAGCATGCTGAAGCAGCTGGCATCGACGACAACGGGCCTTTTCAGGACTTCGCCGCCATAAGCAAGGCCTGCTGTGGACCCATCGTCGGCGCACTGAATGCCGCGCTGAAGGGCCGGCAGCAGCTCAACTGGAAACATGGCAGGGCAGCTGCCATGCTGTGGCTTCAGCACCGCGCTAAAGCCGCCATGCCTTCCTTTGAGGCGCTGCAGCAAGCTGCCACCGCAGCTGGGCTCACGCTGTGGCTGACATCGGTTGCCGCTGCGCAGCTGCACGACATCATGCTGGCCTCCTACGTACGGAGGCGAACATGGCGCGCTGCCGGGGAGATGGACTACTTGGCTAGGCTGCTCAACACTCCAGAGTTGCTGCTGGTGGGGGCCGGCATGCATGTCGTGTACGAGTACTGGCAAGAGGACGCATCCTTGGCGCCTGATGCGGAGCAGTTGCCCTTGCGTTGCTATGCTGCCACGGCCGCGGCCCTCCACGTACGGCCCGAGCTGGTTCAGGCAGCTGCGGTTCACTGGCAGCAGGAGAGCGGCGCGGCGCTTGCGGCGGCATTGTACGCGGATAGGTGGTTGGAGCACGGCAACGACCTGTGGTTCCTCTCTTGGGACGCTGACCACACTGCACAGAATTACGCCATGCCGCACCTTGATTGCTTCATGCGCTTCGTTGCGCAAAATGCGGCTGCTCTCTTACAGCAGGGCAGGCCCAAGGCGTGGTGAAGGTCGGCAGGTGTACGTCTGTCGCATGACAATGCGACAGCATGAACATGCATAGTGTGCGCTGCGCGTGCTGCCCAGCTTTTAGCCTCACTTGCTGATAGGCATGGATTTCGCTGTCAGACATGTCGACTACAGAGCTGCACAGCGGATGGGCAACGTCACACCGCAACAGCACGATGGTACGGCAGTACATCGCGTGGCGTTAGTCAGTGAGGGTGCTGATATAGCTACGCCCTGCTGCAGCCTGAGTACTACATGCACAGAGAATGCGACTGAACTCGTTGAGCAGGGCTGACGCAAGGCGTGTCGGGGTTGGAATGTGTATGCCTATTAAAGTATGGTGCGGAAGCATGTTATCTTGGATACGAACTACAGATGCGTAAGGCTGACGTACAAGCAACCGGTCATGCGTATAGCCAAACATCCTGCACAGCGAAAGGGTGAACACATAATGCAACTGTATTTCGCATCGTCACGGTGTGCCGGCTGCAGTACCAGCATGACGGTATCACGGTGCAATGGGGGCCTTGCTTGCTGTGACGGCGGTGAGTTACATTAAAGAACATCAATCACTATGACGCTAAGGCGAACGCACGCCCGACATCCTGCTGCTGCATGCAGTGCACCTTGCGCCGCGCTTGTCAAGTTGTGGAACTATACTGCGTCATACAGCGCGGGCCCGACAGCGTCCTCGTACTCGTTGACCCGCATCTCAGTTTTGCCACCGCACAGTACTTGGTTTGCGAGGGCGCTCATGGTCCCCATGGCCTTGAGCTGCGCACACGCGTCTGCCATCGACATGCGCGGGTGCTCCTTGCTGTCGCGCGCGTCCTGCACCGTCCTAGGCCCACCAGTTAGGCGCCGGTGCAGAGCGTAGATGATGGTTTTGCGAAGGCTGATTGCCTTGTCGACGGGCTTGCTGCTGCGCCAAACCGAGCGGAGCTCCGGCCGCTCCAGCACACGCAGTGGGGCCAAGACGTGCCCGTCCGTGGTCTCCAGGCGCTCCGTCCACTCCGCCCATAGGCCCTCAAGCGTGCAACCTTAAAGCAAAGATGCACAGGGGGCGCACACACAGCAGTGGGTCTCTTTGCGGGCAAGATAAAAAACAGCGCAGTGCGATCGTGCTTCATTTACGCACACAGTGTGGCCAGGGCAGTCAGCAACGTGCGCACCAACGTAGCAGCAGGTAGACGCCGCCTTCAATGATTGCACGCACCACATGCATCTACTTACGGCTGAGGTCCTTGGTCTTTCCCTTCCAGTCGCCCATCCACTTGGGCAGCACAGGCCGCCCAACCAGCTCCAAGCCGGGAATGATCCACTCCGGCCGCAAGGCCACGCCGAGCTGCAGCGTCTCGGGCTCAGCTCGCAGGTTGCCAAGCCGCCCGCGGAACCGCAAGCAGGTCCCAACCAGCACGTCAGCAAAAGCCGGAGAATTGCCAGCGCCGGCAGCCACAGCGTCCAGCTCGCCACCGGCGCTTGCAGCTACAGCATCGCCGTTGTCGGTTCTACTGCTGCCAACGGCACCGCCTGGAATGATAGCCATCGGCGCCAGCTCCCTGCCGCTGCTTGCAGCAGCAACGTCGCCCCCGCCGCTGCCTGCAGCAGCAACGTCGCCCCCGCCGCCGCTTGCAGCAGCAACGTCGCCCCCGCCGCCGCTTGCAGCAGCAACGTCGCCCCCGCCGCCGCTTGCAGCAGCAACGTCGCCCCCGCCGCCGCTTGCAGCAGCAATGTCGCCCCCGCCGCGACTGCTGCTGGCGGCTGCCTGCGCGGCGGCCAAGGCCCGGTGTCGCTTTTCCTCCCGCACACGCCACGGGACACGCTCCACGTGAAAGCCGCCCGACGTCCGCACATCGGCACTGGCGCCTGCGCTGCTGACTGCAGCTGGCGGCGGCTCTGTTGCCAGCGCAAGAGCGCCGCGGGCCACAGCTGAGGTCTCAGCTGTCGCGCGGGACACGTCCATTAGTACGCTTGCCAGTTGCGTGTGCTGCAACACGCCGTTGGCTTCTAGTCGCGCAAGACTCGCCCGCAAGCTCGCCGTTGCGGACTCCAGCTCGCGGATCCGCGCGTTCTGCGCTGCTGACTGCGCTGCTGCACCCAGCATGAGGGGATCCACGATCGACCGCCGGTATGGTGTAAGGGCCGACACGGCCTGGGCAAGCGACAGCTGCTGCTGGCGCGGTGGCGGAGGGCTGCAGGGGGCCTGCGGCTGCTGACCATGTGGCTGCACCTGCAACGGAGACACCATCGGTGACCCCATGAGCCCAACCGGCAAGCCCATGGGCTGCGCCAGCGTCGCCAACAAGAGTTGGGCGACATTGGCAGAGCCCAGCCGACCCGCTGGAACGGCGAAGCGGCCGTTGTATGCGGCCCTACCAGCGGGTCCTGCAGTGGCACCGGACTGTGACCGCTGATTGGCTGGGGCTGCAGCGGGGCCACGTGCTGCTGCGCCTCCAGGGCGTGCTGGGTAGCGCTGCGACTGAGCCTCTCAGCAGCCTGCGGCAAAGTGGACAAAACATAATGAGTAATGATGATCACTTAGGTGCTAAGCGGCACATGATATCACGGAGTGATTATGGCAAGCCTGCCAGGGTGTGGCACCTTCAACAGGGCAACAAGTTATACACACAGGTCGTTTATGAACAGAGCGTTGCTGCGGACTGAGCTGACATGATGCGCGTATCAGCAACATCAGTGTTTTAGATGGGCTTACTTGCTGCGCATATGCTGCGGCCGAGCCAGGGCCGGCTGCCGCAAGCGTCTCATCTGACACGAGCTCTGCACCGCCGCGGATCTTCGTCAGTGCCGCTGCGCGGCGTGACTGGACGCCAACCGTGAAGCCGGCCACGTTAGGTCCGTGCGTGTCGAGCTCCTGCGCCATGATGCGCTCCATGAAGCTGCAGTACTGAAGCTGTACGGCGCACCAGTCCCTCAGCTGCGGCAGCCACCGCTTGACCCACGGCGACCTGCGTGCATCAACATTACGTGCAGAGTGCGTGGGTGTGCAACCACAACTGCAGTGGCCTTGGGGTTACCCGTCTGCACGGCGCCGCTGTCAGGGCGCATGCACTTAACTTGCTTATTGCTTGTTGATGCGCGAGCGCGCCGCCTCACCTGCACAGCGGGTGATCTGGGAACTTGTCCATGAAGAAGGGCAAGTCCTGCCACCACACCCTCTCGAACAGCTTGACGTACGCGTCCAGGAGCCGTTCCCCAGCGATGTCCTGGTCGCGAGGGGTTGCGACGAGGTTCCTCTGCCAGGCAGGGAAAAGGCAGAGATCGCACACAAAATCCACACGTAAGCATCATGATGTGCGTGTAGGGGGTGTTGCCAGGCGAGCACCACTGACGCATCATGCACATGGGCATGCACTGAATCGCGTTAAGCGTTGGCCCTGTTTCGCGACCCGTACGTACAGAAGTGCCACGGCGATTGCGCTGTGGACGGGTGTTATACCTATGGTGCATGCACGAGAGCGCAGCCATCGCAGTACTCACTTGGCGCACCAAGGCCAGCATAGCGTCCGCATCCTTGAACGGCGAGTCCTGCACCATCTCGGCAAACCTAGGGAAGTCAGAAGGAAGCAGGTCGTTGCGCGGGATAAAGTACAGGGGCCGGCTCGCGAAGTCGGCGCACTGTGCCACCGCGTCCGCTCCTGGCAGCGTCCCGTACGCTTTCTGCTGCACGTCCAGGTTCCACTTCCCGATCTGCTCAAGCTCGTCCTTGGGCATGCTGAACTTCATTCGGACCCGCAGTGGGCCGATCTTGCGGTTGAAGTGGGTCTTCAGCCTTCCATGGATCCGCGCTGCGCGTAGAGCCCGCGCCGCATCGGACGCGTGGGCGCTGTACGGGTACGGTGCCATCATGCAGCGGCCATTGTTGACCACCTGCGATGTCGGCAAGCATAGAGCAAAAACAGTCACAGCACAAGCTGTTGACCAAGTAGCCACCACCCTAGCGTTGCTGTGCACACAGGCGGTCACTTAAACGGTAAGATAGATTGGTCGCCGTGCAGGGACAGACATTCTGACCCACGGGTCATGTTTTGCTCTCATGTGCTACAACGAGAAGCCCATAACATGACCGCTGACTTACGCGCCAGCCGTAGTAGGCCTTCTTGCCGTCCGCAACAGGGGGTAGGCCATGGCCCGCAACCTTGGTCTCCCTGCCGTTCGCGTCAATGATGGTTCGCTCCCCGACAACTGCGTGCTGCATGTACATCATCAGCACCAGCCACAGGACCGGGCAGAGGTACCATTCCCTGCAAAAGAGCAAAGCAAGGCGCACCAGGAATGTGTATCAACTTGCGCCAGTGAATCCGGTACAAGAACAGGCTCCCATAAAAAAGCGTGGATCAAAGCTCCGAAATACGGCAACCTGGGCGTCGTACGTCCGGATCACTTCAGCGCGGTGCTCTTTGAGCGCAGGTTCCATGAGCTGTAATGGACATCATCATGCAGAGGATTTAAACTTACTTGTGCCGAGCACAGGGAGATGTTGTGGTGCTCGTTGCCACCCGCGGTCTTGGCGTTGAAGATGGTGAAGCAGAGCAGCTGCATGGGTCCCTCCCGGTCAATGGCGCATGACGATTTGGGGTACTCCCTGTGGTGAGTGGCAACGCACTCTGTTTGATAACATAGCGTGTGTGGCTTGGCAAGGGCGCGCAAGTGCCAAAGTACAATACAGACAAGCCGGATGCAGACTCTGCATGGCCAGGCAGTACGCTCTTGTTGCCTGCATGGCGAATGCGCATATGCAGATGCACCACATACACACTAACACTCCCTGGCAGCGTATGGTTTGTGAGCCTACCTGCACAGACACGTTGTTGTACTTCAGGCCCCGCAGCGTGTTTCCCCGGGCAAAGTTGCAGTACGAGAGCGTGAAGAGCATGAGCGCACGGAAGCCTGCCACCGCATCTGCGTCCGACTTGATCGTGTGAGGACCAGCGAACTCGTCCACGGCACGTTGCAGCTGCGTGGCATCAGGTATGGTGCAGAGCAGGGTACCCGGGTCCCTCCTGCACACAGTACAGGAACGAAATGCCGTACTCGCGTTGACTCATGGATGCACGGGCCTTCATCACTGTGCAGGGCCCTATCTGGGCATTACAGGTAGCTGGTCAAGCAATCGGGGCGCTGCCAGCGCATTTGTCTATGCCAAACAGGCCGGGACGCGCTGGACAGGATAGCGCTGCATGTAACCCCAATGGCCCAGTCACTTACAGCTTCGCTTCGTCGCGCTGATTCTGCGTCTGCTTGAGCTCCGTCAGCATGTTCTGGATGGTGGCGCTTTTGTGGATGTCGAGGTCGGAAGGTACGTCCGCGCCGGTCACGATGTAGTGCTGTAGGCCCTGGCCCCACGCCAGCGCGCTGACCCAGCTCTTGCCGTCATAGTACGACAGGTCTGCAATGGCGCATGGGCCATGAAGCAACAGGCAAACCCCGTAAGACAAACCACGTGCACCGCCGTTACCAATGTGGTAAGTAAGCATAAGGCATGTCATTAACAGGCGTGCAGCAGTCAGCGCCGTGCGCACAATGTACGGCATCCGGGATTCTCAAGTGGCCCAGTGTGGGGAAGCGGTTTGACACACCTGAAGCGCCCAGCCGGTTGGAGGGGCCAGGCTCCGCTGCTTCAGGTTCGTCGTCGCTGCCCCCAACGTCACCGTCGGCTACAGCTGCAGCTGCCTTGGCTGCTCGGCCTGCTGCAGTTTGAGCGTAATGTAGGCGCTGCACATCGCCGGCTCGCAACCGGCGCAGGAACCTGAAAGCACGGCCGGGCGTTATGACGAGGCTGCTGCCGTACTGCTGCGTCTGCGAATCCTCGGTGTACTCCTCAGGATACTCAAGAAGGTCCTTGATGCACTCCATAATCCTGCACACGCATGACAACAGCAGTACGGCAGTAGTGCACGAGCAGGAACATGATGCTGATAGGAACAGCAGCGTGCACGCAGACACATGATGGCAGTAGCCTGCGCGGGTACGGGCGCATGACAGCAGTGGCCTGCGCGGGTATGGGCATGATCATGCCGCAGAATGGTATCATAGGTAACGTCAGGGTAAGATCCCGTTGCTTACATGTAGGTCCTACCTACGCAACAACTGGCCACACACACGCACACCGCTTGTGCAAACGCGTGTACACCTACTGTCCGCCAACGCACCTCGTCCAGTACGTCCGCATTGTGGCGGCGGTGTCAGGCCTGGTGCTCAAGAAGCGACTGATCGCTGAGTCAAACACGCTGTCCCACGCCTCCGGATTCCCGCGCGCACAGGTGCGCGCCACGCACTCGTCGTGGTCCAAACCGAAGACATAGCACATCACGTAGGGCCCTGCGGCAATGGCCTTTTTGTCCTCGTCCGCCGCTGCGCTGCCACGTTCCAGCAGCTCGCGCAGCAGCTGGAGGCCCACAGTGAAGGGCTTGAGACTGTATGGAGGGGGGACAACAGCTGTGCGTAGACACATAGCATACGGTGTAAAGAAGCTGCAGGCAGGCCAAGCACGCACACCTAAAGCATGCGGCATAGGTAGCGCCAAGCAATCGTGTGACCGGTTATTCTTTACGCCGTACATGCCGTGGCATGCAAGAAAGCTTCGCTGACGCAACACTCACGCAGGGGGGTCGAACGCCCATGCGCCATCCTCCTCGCGCCACGTGTACGGGTTGAGCTTGGCAACTTCTTGCCGTTCCGTGGCTGGCATCTCAGGCTCTGACTCCCGCAATGTCGGTGGCGCGGCGAGCTGCTGCACCACAGGCTGCTGCGATGGCTTCGGCTTCTTGGCGCTGGGTGGTGGAGAGGCTGACGGCGACCGGCTGCGCTGTGCGAGCGCCAAGGATGACGGGCCGGGCCCTGCCGTGCCTTCGCCCGCCTCCTCTCCTCCACGTGCAGCGTCAACAGCTTGCTGTTTGCGCCCACGCTTGGCTGAGCTGACAGCGTTGGCAAGCGTATATGTACCGTCAGCCAGGGAGCTTGGAAGCCTCCTGCTCCGCTTACTGGCCCGAGCCGGGCTGCCTGAGAGCAGGTCCAGCGTATCACCTGCCGCGGTGCCAGGGCTGGTTGCTGCCGCTGCTATGCCTACGCCGCCTGGGCTACGTGCTGCCACCGCTATGCCTGCGCCGCCAGGCCTGCAAGCTGCCGCCGCCCCTATGCCTGCGCCGCCAGGCCTGCAAGCTGCCGCCGCCGCTATTCCTGCGCCGCCAGGCCTGCAAGCTGCCGCCGCCGCTATGCCTGCGCCGCCAGGCCTGCAAGCTGCCGCCGCCGCTATGCCTGCGCCGCCAGGCCTGCAAGCTGCCGCCGCCGCTATGCCTGCGCCGCCAGGCCTGCAAGCTGCCACCGCCGCTATGCCTGCGCCGCCAGGCCTGCAAGCTGCCGCCGCCGCTATGCCTGCGCCGCCAGGCCTGCAAGCTGCCGCCGCCGCTATGCCTGCGCCGCCCGCTGCCGCTGCTGCCTCTGTACCAACCTCAGCTGCTAGGGCTTGCCCAGCAGCTTGCACAGCGGGCCCTTTGTAGGCCGTGACGCTGAAGCTGGTGACCTGCAGGTTAACGCCATCGCTGCTGGCCGCGGGTGCAGACGCTGTTGCTGAGCGGCCAAGAGGCAGCGCGACCGTGAAGGCGCCATGGTGCTTCATGTGAAGCACTATGTTGTCAGGCTTCTGCAGCACGTCCGGTACAGCGCCGCATGTTGCGACATCAAGCCTGTAGCCGGGTGCTGCGCAGCCACCGACGCACAGGCCGGCTGAGAGCCTGGTGCTGTCTTTGCGGCTGGTCGAAGGCGGCGTCGGCAGTGCAAGGTGCATGGTGAAGGGCCCGGAGAAGGTGGGGAAGATCCAGACGCTGGCATCGCGAGAGTCCACAACATAAACAGCGCTGTCCTTGAACTGCTTGTTCCGCTTGCCGAGCGCAATGGCAGTAAACCGCACTGCAACGTCCAGGCCTGGAAGCGTTGGGGCAGGGGGTGTGCGCTCTGCAGCAACACAAAACAGCAGAAGCTGTCGTGTCTCAACTCCAGATGCATCAGGCGAAGCCCCCCCCTTCTTGCATGTGCATAGGCGGCATTGAACCGCGCCTGCGCAACAGGTGTAAACGCCAACAGGTGTAAACGCCGGCAGCCCGACAACCACATGGGCAATCAGGTGCAGGCACGATCGGCGTTCGGCCATGCATGCAGGGCACGAGCGTGCATGCATGCAGATTGCGGGTGGACGACACTTACCAGGCACGGAGCTGTTCAGGAACTCCGCCCAGTCCTCCGACGTCCACGCACGGTCCTGCAGCAGCCGCGCCATGGCTGCGTCCTGCCCTGCCGAGCACATGCACACCTTCAGCGTGCCGATATCCAAGCCCGTGGCATAGGCCAAGGCCGCCGCCGGGTCACTGTACTGACGCGCAGGGACAACGGCGCGCCCGCTGCAGGCAAGGACGTCGCTTGACGTCACAGGCTGCTGCTGCGCCTGCTGGCTGGCGCCTCCGGTCGCTGCGTCGTTGCGCTGCACTGCATCGGACAGCCGGCGCGTTAGCGAGCCAACTGCCCTGGCAAGCCGCAAGAAGCGAGATACGTCCAGCTGCTCTATCCATGTGAGCAGGGCTGTTTTGGCCGCTGTTGCGATGGCGTCACGGGCGGCGCGGAGGCGCCGGGCCGCCTCTGCGCCGCATCCTTGCAGCTTGTTTCCCAACTTGCCAGCAACATTGGCAGGATGGAAAATGCCCTCCATGACCGCGGTGATGAAAGCATCGTTGTTGCTCCACGATCCCTGCCAGTGCGGCACAAAGGGCGTGTTTGGCGGGCGGACGGGGGTTGCCATCTCTCAACCGTTTGACCGGGGTTTCACCTTGTGGATGTGGTAAGCCGCCTGCACCAGCACCTGCTGCAGATTGGCGCGCAGGATGACCTTGCCCAGCTGCAAATGCGTTAGGCTCAGTTCCCTCTGCTTTGCGGTCTGCGAGAATGGTGGTGCGCACGCAGGTACGTGCTAACAAACGTCTTGTCAAGGCCAAAGCTGATGAGGAAGGCACAGAGGTCAGAGTCTGAAGGCGTGAGCACGTGCGGCACTTTGCAGGCTGGACAGGCTTGCCCAGGTTCGAGCCCGCCGAAGCCACGGCTCGTGCCGTGGGCCATGGGCCCAAGCCCCCCACTACGCACCGGCAAGCAGTTCACTGTGGGGTGCCTTACAGGTGCAGCAGGGGCCATGGCAGGTGTTTTAGGGCCCGCAGCGCGCGCCAGGAGGTAGCGGCGCGGCGGGCGCGGCGCGGTTCCAGCCCGATCGCCCCTGGAACCGGTTCGGACCCCTATGGCAGTAGCCATAGTGGTCCGAGCAAGGGGGTCATAGCGGTCCGAACCGGTTCCAGCCCTAGTGTTATCCTTATGGTGTGGCGGCACTTGGCACTTGAAAGACACCTCTCGGGCCGTGACCTGGCGAAGCGTAGCAGCCAACTGGGGATGGGTATGCGTAAGTTGAACTTTGGTGTTTGACTTGCCCGAGTCAGAGCACCAGTCGAGACTCGTGCGTACCCGTGGGGGGTACACTTCTTGCTGCACGCTGCGAGTGCTGGCAGGGTTGCTGGTAGCGTTGCTGGAAGGGCTGCGGGGCAGGACAGGCCTGCTGACGCTCCTGGTGGGCCCTGCCGCCCTGTCGCGTTAGCTCGCGTTATTTTTAGGCAGTTTTAAGGTGAGGTCGCGTTAGCGATTTTAAGGTGCCCCTTAAGGCACCTTACGGCGCGTTAGCTCGCGTTACGTCCAGTCAGGCTGTAACGCGACACTTCCTCCCACTCGCGTTACAGGTCGCGTTAAGGCACCTCACAGGTCGCGTTAGCTCGCGTTAGACTCGCGTTAAGCTCGCGTTAGAGCCAATCTAACGCGAGTTTAACGCGACTTAACGCGACCTAACGCGACCTCGCCGTTCTCATAGTGAAACAACCAGAGTACCGCAGGAGTTTCCGCCGGTTGCAGAAATTGTAGTGGGCTGGACGTCTCACAAGCGGCCTATCGCCCCCGTGTAACGAGCCTACTACTGTAGTAGGTTTGTTACATGGGACATGGGGGTGCCGGTTGTGAGACGGCCAGCCAGCCACGAACGCCGAAAAGGAGACAAGAGCCAAAAGGCCAACAGGTTGGCAGGACTTGCAACCTGCTTGTAGCAACCGGCTGGACCATGCGCACTCCCTTCCTCGCTCCCCCCCCCGACTTCACGCTGTCTTTTTGGCTTTAGTCCGTCCGTCCGTCACCTGTTGGCCTTTTGGCTTTTGTCTCCGTTTCGGCGTTCGTGGTCGGCTGGCCGTCTCACAAGCGGCCCCCTGCCCCCATGCAATGAACCTACTACTACCGTGCAATGATGATGCCTGCGTTTGCGTGAAATGATTACGCCTGCGCTTGCGTGGATGGAAGATGCTTGCATCGCCCCTTGTATGGGGCTTACGCGTCTCCTCCTGGGCATGCACTCATGCATGTGGCTGTCTTTTGTCGAGTTGTGCATAGGGGCCTCTGCCTGCACTCGCACGGACAGAATGTCTGCATCACTTCGCTTGGCTTTCATCGCTCTCGTTTCGCGTTCGTGGGTGGCTGGACGTCTTACGAGCGGCCTACCGCCCCCATGTAACGAACCTACTACCGTGCGCTCTCGTTTTTGGCCCGCCTTTTACTGGACCTGCCGAGAGCAGCTGTAGCATGCCATATCCTAATAAGTGCACGGTCTCCCGCCAGTGGAAGGAAAAACTGGACGAGGCCTTGCCACGACATGAGTTCGTGGAGGCGGCTGGCATGCGAGAGGTCTCGGGTTCCATCCCCATAGGGGTCGAGAGATTTCTGGCACGTCTGTTGGTGGTTGCTGTCTGTCATCAGGCGCAGCCCCCTGTAACAACCCAATTTCCTAAGTGCACGGCACTGTGGGAAAAGGTGTATTGCGCATGTCCGAGGACCGTTGCCACGGTATAATAATAATAATAATAATAATAATAATAATAATAATAATAATAATAATAATAATAATAATAATAATAATAATAATAATAATAATAATAATAATAATAATAATAATAATAATAATAATAATAATAATAATAATAATAATAATAATAATAATAATAATAATAATAATAATAATAATAATAATAATAATAATAATAATAATAATAAAAATAATAATAATAATAATAATAATTATAATAATAATAATAATAACAACAATAATACGCTGGGTCAGACCCGCGTGTGTTAAGGGGGCTGGGCACGATGGGCTAGCATGGAGCAGCCTTACGAACTACCCAGCCACCAGGGGAACCAGGGTGGGGGAGGGGCGCCTATCCGGCGTCCCCTGGGCGCTGCCGCTTGCCGCGGCGGGCCTGTCCCGGGCCTTGCCCGGTGCGAGGCGGAGGCGTCGGCGTCCCGACGGTGGGTCGCTCTAGGTGCCATCGGAGTTTGACAATGGTGTGCCCAGACAAGACCTCATGCTCATGCAATTTGGCGGCGCAGCGGCGGGCCACGGGTTGTTCCACCCCCAGCTCGCGGAGCAGCGGGACCAGTCGTCGCCCAATGGCGCCACACACGCCTAGCGCATAGCACTTTGTTGCGTGTACCGCACCCGCCAGCCGGCCGCTTGCAGGAGTTCGGCCAAACGGTACTTATGCACGAACGGCATATTCTCGGATGGCTACCCCCCAAAGGTCCGAGTTGGCCGGGACTCATAGTGCTAATGTCATTGGTGACATGGCTATGGATCGGGAGGTTGCGAGGTCAAATCCTTGAACCTGCAACTTTCTACTTGCGGGGGGAAATGCCGTCCTGGGCATAGTTGACCACCCTTAGAGGCGGGGGCTATGCTGCCAACCAGGCGGAGCAAGTGGGCGGAGCGGAGCATGCCCATAGCCGGATCAAGCCGAACATGCCGGCGCCATGACCTAGAGCATGGAAAAGGATGGTGCCAGGCGGATTTGTAAAGCCGCAGAGCCCTGCTGACGGCTCATCACCTCTGGCCCCTTCACACACGCGGGTATGACCCAAGCGTAACGTTTCCCTTTTCCCTTTTTAGTTGCTTGTCGCGTGGTCTCGCATGTGTGACATAATGGTGGAGCCAGCAAGCCGCAGCAGCCCAGGGGGGCGCAGGGGCCCGCGAAGCTTGCGCTGCGGTGCTGTCACCAAGGCGCTGGCGGTAAGGAAAGATCAGGGCACGTGCGTTACTGAGAATGTTGGTAGCGTACTGTGTCCAGACCTTGCAAGGTTAGCCATGGAACCCAGTGGCAAAGATCAGGGCTCGACGGGAGCAATGGACAGCTGATGTCGCTCCAGTACGGTGGCCGGGTTACAGAGTGATAAAAAACGGCATTGAAGCCCCGACTTACCTTAGAGGAGTTGCAGTGGAACCCCCACACGAGGTTGCTGTGCAGTTTAAAGCAGCTGACCATTTCCTTCCGTCCCCGAAGCACAACGATGCCGCTCGGAGCAAGCCGCTGAGGCTGCGCGCAATGCGGCGCAAGGAGCCGCACATGACCCTGTTGAGCGGCGTGCAGTTCGTGCAATATGGAGCGCTGCAGCAGAACAAAGTTTCCTGAAGGTTCTCAGGGAGTGCGGGCGGCGAGACTTCGGACCTTCTGCCTTCAACCGCCCTCAACCGTGAGACAGAATGTGCAGGGCTGGGGCATCAGCTAACAGCAGGTTCCAGCACGGCTTCGGTTTTGGAAAATAGTTGTTGCGTTGCTAGAGAGTGCAAGGTGCGCGACCTGCTCGGTTTGTTCTTAAGTGCAACTCGCTTCCACGCCCCGGCGCAAGGGCCATGCAGGACTGTCCTGCAGCCTGCCCATGCCGGTTTGATGCAAGCCATGCCGGCTGGGTGCAAGCCAGAATCATTTGTGGGCGCTGAATTGCCTGGGTGCGGCAGAAAGGCGCTGCATATGCATGAGGTCATCACGATGTTGTCTGGGGGAACATCTGCCGCGGCAAGGCAACACATGCAACATGGCACGCGGGATGTGTCGGGCAATCCCGTCATGCATCCTGCACTTCCGGTTTAGACACGTCTGTGCAGGCGCACTGTTTGTCGGTGCTCTATTTGTTTCGCTTGTGCGTGGAAACAAGTGTCACTTGTCTGAAACTGTTTTATGAGCCGACTTCACAACATGTCCTACACATGCCTGCACACGTACACGCTTTCCGCTACGCGTGTTCGCGCCGAAGAAGCCTTCCTGCTGAAGACGATGGACCAGTTCGTTTTTTTGGGGGGGGGGGGAGGGGGCAATGTGTGTTGCGGATGGAACCAGCTTCAGCTCCAGGACAGGCTTCGGCCCCCTGTCTCCGTTTTTTGGCCCGCCGTAACCTCTAAAGCGGGCTTTTCCGCGTAGCAGACAGGTGGGCCTCCCGCGGTAGCGTGTTAGCTCCAGGAAGACGGGTCTTAGTGGTAGTGGGGGGAGAGGGTTAAGAATGTAACGTGGTTCCGCCCATTTGGAGCCAGCGCGGATGACCGCTGAACACAGAGACAAAGACAAGGAACACAGCAAGCAGTAAAGTATGAACATTGCTGTAAGGATAGATTACAGCAATGAAGTAAGCGGACCTGTGGTGCCAACGTTACGGCAGCGACAGGTTCCGCTGTGATGGCTGCAAGAAATGCCCTCTTGGACCGACAAGCCTGGACAACAGAAAAGATCCTCATCCGTACAGAAGCTGCACGTACGTTAGATTCAAGGCGTACAGGCCAGAAGCGCGTAATCACCCCAGGCCTTCTGGTTGAGGAGCTCCAAAGCAAAGATGAGACCAAGTTACTCGGCACTCTGTCAAACAACTAGAACACTTCCTCCAACGGCACGCCGCTGCACACGAAGTGCGAGCTGCTGCTATAGAGGCTAGCACGTGCACGACAGCGGAGCAACCATGACCGCGGAACCCACCCGCAGCCTTACAGCATGTGCAAAACGGCGCCCTGCGTGCGAGCATGGGTGGCGCCGTGCGTGTGGGCGTGAGGCATTCACTCAAACGTTTCTGTGCCTTCGTGTTGACTGTGCGGTCTGCCTGCGTGTGTAAGCGGCTGTTTTGCCCGCTCCCACATGCGGCAGAGATCGGCCGGTGTTTGAGGTCCTTGTATGCTCATGAACGTGGATGGCACAGCAATGCACTGTGTGCTGCGTTTCTTGCTGGTGCCTAGGGGTGTGCAAGGTATGATTCGCTCCATGCGCAAGCCATCATGGTTTCAGGCGTGCGTGGCGCTGATAGTACGTCGTTGCAACCGTTTGCTGTCCGCCCCTACCATGTAGTAAATAAGTAAATCCACCCCATGTTGGTGTCCCTTGGTGCGCTGACGCATTTAATTGGCACTTCAGCGTGCTACGTGTTGCGCCCCTTGCTGGTGCATAGGGGTGCACCAGGTACACTCTCTCCTTATGCAACTCTTCGTCGCTGTTCGGCATACAGACCGGTAATGGGGCCGCCTTGAACCGTTCCCTCCTCGCCATGCGCCGTGTTCCATCGACCGGGGGCTTCACCTGCCGTGCTTTTAGTGTCAGATGCATAACGCATCCTCATGTAAGCGTGCATCATCATGTCAGCGTGCGTCAACACCTACACTCGCTGCATGTGATTGGCGAGGCTCGACTGGCGCCTTCAACAACAAATATATAAACCGCTTCATGATGGCCTCAGCGCAGACCCTTACGACGGGCCTCCAAACCCGCCAGGGTTTGAGTCGATGTACCATCGACAACTTGGTAAGCCCTTCAACACCGCGCTAAATGGCCCGCGTTTCCACTCGATACGTTTTTCCAGTTTCCCGTGCCGCCCTTGCGGTGGCTGGCCCGCGCATACGCCAGGTCGCACACTGTAAGCCCTTCCTCACTGTACAGTGATGTTTTCAGGGGTAAAGGTATATGCAGAGTCTCCAAAAAGTTCGAGGGGGTTGCAGCCCCCCCGACCCCCCACGGCAGGGGTGGGTACGCCGCCAGGTGGACTAGGTGGGACAGATACAATACCCGTGCGGGCCGCCATGTTCCACCAACAGTATTGGAAGGTCCGAGTTGGCCGGGACTCATAGTGCTAATGTCATTGGTGACATCGCTATGGATCGGGAGGTTGCGAGTTCAAATCCTTGAACTTGCAACTTTTTACTTGCGGGGGAAATGCCGTCCTGGGCATAGTTGACCACCCTTAGAGGCGGGGGCTATGCTGCCAACCAGGCGGAGCGAGTGGGCGGAGCGGAGCATGCCCGTAGCCGGATCAAGCCGAACATGCCGGCGCCATGACCGAGAACATGGAAAAGGATGGTGCCAGGCGGATTTGTAAAGCCGCAGAGCCCTGCTGACGGCTCATCACCTCTGGCCCCTTAACACACACGGGTATGACCCAAGCGTAACGTTTCCCCTTTTTTTGGAAGGTCATTCGTGAAAACAAATTGAAACCACTGTACTATGAGCTGAGCCATGGGCGAAACCGAGCCCTTAGCCGCCCACAAGCGAACGCCAAAGCGAGAACAACAACAACATCAAAAAGGCGATGAAAAACAAGCCAGGAAGCCGGGAGAGGGCAGTGTGGGATTAGGAAGCCTCTAGCTACGTCAGCCTCTAGCTACGTCAGCATCAACATACACAGGCCGTACGAGCGCAACGGGAGGAACAACAATCGCGTGAATGCCTAGGTGAAAACTAAGCCCCTGTGACAAGAGAGGTGGTGCATGACAAAACGAAGGCCGCAGGTTCAAGGGGATGGCCGCACGCATGCACATCAACAGATCATGCACCGCTGGCCCGCCATGAGCAGCAGGCTGCAATGAACTAAACAAGCATGCTAGCAAGTTACGTACCCTACCAGTGAATCGCCGCGAGAACCTTTTCGGGTTAGCACTGAACCGTTATGAGTTTTACAGGCTCTCCCAGGGAGCGGTACCCCTCCTTACGGTTTGTAACACGTTACATTAACCCTTATTACTCCGTGCTTTAGAAATTACGTTTGGAGCCTTCCAGAGCGAACGGCTAGGATTTTAGACGTGAGTTTCAGGAAACGTTCAAGGTTTACATATGCCTAGGTCTTGATGTAATCGTGTAAGTCGTGGGGCGGGTTGAATGCAGGGAAAGGGCTGGGCGGGTTGGCGGAGTCACCATGTTTGGGCCCATTATGCCGAAAGTGACCGAGCCACAAAAGGCGGCCGCCACGACCAACGGCAGCCAACCAAGCAAGTTTTTTCAGATGCACACCAGAGCTAATATTGCATGATAAAATGCTGTTATTGCCGGCTCGTGTTTGGTGCGTGTTGTGTCTATGGAGAGAAGCCTTTTCGTGGGTGTTTGTCGGTTGCTTTGGTTGCTTTCATCGCAACCAAAAGCATCCTGCCAACGGTGCCTCATCACAAGGCCTACAAGGCAACCAGCGCATACACCAAAGCTGAATAATCTTTCACCTCCAACTTCAACCGCGTGTAGAAGGGGCTGCAAACACCCCATGGGGTGTGTTACGGAGTTCCGGTGCGTTACGGAGCAAGGGTTCCCACCAAATCAGGAAATGGACACGTGTTATTGGGCATCTTCCCAGCCGCCAACGAGCTGCGCGTTCTGACGGCTCCATCGGCCCAGATGGCTAGCGCGTTGTGCAAAAAAAGGGCAGGAGTGGGTGCTAACAGTGGTCGGGAATTACTGGCCGGGAATCACGTACGTACCAGCAATCCGGCTCGGAATACTCGGAGTCTCAGTAATCTCACCTACCTAATCCCTCTGCATGCAGTACTAAGGCAAGCCTTCCGCTCCTAATTTGTCTTTTGTCACGTCTTGCCAGGCTGGCGGCTTCATCAACACCGGAATGTATGCACCGGAATGTCAAGCATGCCCGAGCAACACCTATAACCCGACGCCGGGTCGCAGGGGAACAAGCTGCATCCCCTGCCCAACCGGCTACACCTCAAAGCCTGGCACTGCTGACAACTGCACCCTTTGTCCGGTGCGTGGGCGGGACTCGTCAAGAGGCTTTTGCCTTGCACGATGAAAAGCGAACTGCGCAGCATTTACAGCGTTTTGCTTACCTGTGGCGGATCGAGCACAGATCAAGCACATACGGTGCGCGGATGCGGATAGATAGCTGGACCCTTGACCAAAGTGTTTCAAACAATACGTCTGTTTCCATATGCAGTTTACACATGGACCATATGCAGCCTTCCCCCTGGTGCCCTTAACCCGTGGGGGTAGTGGGGGTCTAGTAACTCTGGGTCTAACTCGTCAACGTCCTGATATTCTAGCGTTCGCCTGACTCCTGCAGGCCGGCTCCTTCATTAACACGCTGTACAGAATGACGACGTGTGAGTTGTGCCCGAGCAACACCTACAACCCGACGCCGGGTCGTAGGGGAACAAGCTGCATCCCCTGCCCAACCGGCTACACCTCGAAGCCTGGCACTGCTGACAACTGCACCCTTTGTCCGGTGCGTGGGCGGGACTCGTCAAGAGGCTTTTGCCTTGCACGATCAAAAGCGAACTGCGCAGCATTTTGCTTAGTACCTGTGGCGGATCGAGCACAGATCACGCACATTCGGTGTGCGGATGCGGGATAGCTGGACCCTTGACCAAAGTGTTTCAAACAAAACGTCTGTTTCCATATGCAGTTTACACATGGACCATGTGCAGCCTTCCCCCTGCACCCTGGTGCCCTTAACCCGTGGGGGTTTAGTAACTCTGGGTCTAACTCCTCAACGTCCTGATGGACTCTCCCGCGCGTGTGTATTGCAGCTCTCATACAGACAACCCTATCTTGGCTTGTATTGAAGGTCATATGATGCGGTCGGCCTCCTTTCCGGCCCCGCGCGTTAGGCTCGCGTTGGTTGGCCACCTACAGTGAACCGCGACCTCGCCGTTCTCATAGTGATGAATCTTACCCCGCCGCTTCTCAAGCCTAGAATCCTCTTACTTACACACACCAACAAGGAATGTCAACCAAACCAAAGTTGGTACTTAGTGGGAATCGATCCCGCAACCTAGGGGTACCATTAATGATTATCAACTAATCCAAAGACAGCACTAACGGCACCAGACCTTGCACCCACGCGACGTGGTGGTGGTGTAGCCGCAGCCTCACAGCTAGCCCCAGAATAGAAACTGTGTCTGGTTTGCCGCCCGGAAGGCAAACTGCTAGCAGGCACTGCCCAGAATACACTGCCTCAGCATTCTCAGCAATACCGGTGTTTTATTTGTACATAGCAAAGGGGATGCGATGCACTAGATGCACGCCACAGCAAGTATTTGGTACCACTCCGACTTTGGATTGCTCTGGAAATGACGACCCCAGACCCGCCGAATAAGGGAAAGAAACGGCCCCATGCTTTAAGTGACTGCGCACTCACTACTCTGCAGCTGAATGTGCGCGCGCAGTATTCACCGCTATGTATCCTTTATCATATCCCTGCTTGTACGGTGGCTGGGTAGTTCGTAAGGCTGCTCCATGCTAGCCCATCGTGCCCAGCCCCCGTAACACACGCGGGTCTGACCCAGCGTATTATTATTATCATTATCATCATTATTGGTAACAACAGCGTATCAGCTAACGGGTGAAGGACGCCAAGCAGTTTGACTGAGCACATCGGCTTTAGCCCGCCATTGGTCGCCAGGGACTCGCTCGCAAAGAGTTAAACGCCTAGCTCGATGGCCATGGCTGCAGATAGCCGGATTTGACACACAGTAGGTCATTGCCACACGGGCTGAGCGGTCATCTGTGGAAGCGGTAAACACGTCTTGCAGGGATAGGAGCTGAAGTTTAGTCGCCGGGTCAGTTAGCAGCAGGTGCCAGTGGTTGCAAACGAAGGCTGGCCTGATACGTTGAGCCCAAGCATATAATTGCGCCTTTGCGCTGGGCAGCAGGTCGCAAACTGGCTGTGAAGCGGCAAGTGGTGCTGCCAGTGGGCCCAGCCCCTTCATTGCAGTGTAGTGGTTCGCCAGGGGCTGGGCCCACTACAGCAAGCCCCTTGAGAGTGGGTTCGTTGACACGGGGTTGCTAGGGCTGGGAAACAGCCAGAGCTACCCGCAAATGCCAGCGAAAAGGAAAGCGAGCGAACCGGAGGGAAAGGAAAGCAACAGCAACAAGCCGCGCCATGAAGGCCAACCGCTCGGCGCGCGCCAACAGGGCTTGTGGCTTGCGAGCAGATGCTCGAGCCAGCCGCAGGTTGCACAGGACAACAGGACGACGATGACACTAGGGAGCACCTCTGTGGAGTACTTGCTCGCCAAGCTGACCACTAACATGCCATGTTCGAACGCCATGCCCAAATAGCCTAACTAAGCACAAGAACAAGTCGAACGACTCCGTGCAAGTTGCGCAGTGTGTAGCCTGCAGAGGAGCTGTAGAAGGCAGTGTCGTCTAAACATCAACATTCTGAGCAAAGTGTGTGCAGTCAATCTGCGTTATCTCTTTAGTGTTGCCACACACACCAGCACACACCGTCGCCAGTAACGCAAGTACACCCTCTCGCCAATAGCATAGCTACCCTGTGCATATGCCCTGCAGCGGCTTCTGGTACACGCCCGGTGCGGTACCAGGGCCTGTGCACTGGTCTGGTGTGGGCTGGTGCATTCTGGTGCACCAGCGGGAAAATCCAATTCTCAGAGTGTAGGCGGAGCGGAGCATGCCCATAGCGGGATCAAGCCGAACATGCAGGTGTCATGACCTAGAGCATGGAAAAGGATGGTGCCAGGCGGATTTGTAAAGCCGCAGAGCCCTGCTGACGGCTCATCATGATGAGGTGATCACCTCTGGCCCATCAACACGCGGGTATGACCCAAGCGTAACGTTTCCCCTTGTAAAGCTGCACAGCCCTGCTGAGGGCACATCACATCTAGCCCCTTATCACACGTGGGCATAAACCCAGCATAACATTTCCCCTTACATGGGGTTCTCCGTCCCTTGAGGACGGATGGGGCGGACGGATGCTTGTATGTTTGGAGGAGCGAGGTAGCGGTTCTTACGCCTTGCGGACCTGCCGTTATGCAGCATAGCTTACATACACAGGTGGATAGGTTTGCTACTGAAACCGCCTGCTGCTGCACACACGTGACTCCAGCGGCTGGGCATGAACTGCATGCTTGCGCTGCTTGTTGCAGGCGGGGGCGTATGTCAATGATGATGGCGTGTGCACAATCTGTGGTGCTGGCACCTTCAATGATGCACCCGGCTTCACCTCTGCCGATGGGTGTCAGCAATGCCCCCCAGGGACCACCACGCGCGAGGGGGCCTCTGCTGCCAGCCAATGCATGCCGTGCCCCCGCGGATCATTCCGCTCCGCCAACAGCCTCACCTGCAAGCTCTGCCCCGAGAACACATACAACAGCCAGCTCGGCTCGGTATCCTGCACACCCTGTCCCCCGCTGCTCGTTTCGCCAGCGGGGTCCCGTTGGTCGGAGCAGTGTCAGCCATGCCCCCCTGGAAGCCTGCTTGTGGTTGAAGCCCAGGGTGGGTGTGGTGTCACGTTGGTTGGCATGCCCTGTGTGCGTGCCTGTGTGCTTGCTTCCTTGCCTGTACGTTTGCATGCATGTATGCTTGCTTGCTTGTGTATTCGCATGTCCACGTCTATTGTCTGTCTGTCAGCCTGGAGGCTTGCACACCAACAGACCTACGTGTACGACAGGACGGATTTATCAAAACTGCGATTTACTCCTGCACCGCCACGAGCATTACGACGGGCGTGTGGGTGCGATACATCCAACCAGCTTGTCCAACCAGCTAGTCCAACAGGCATGGCCATGCCTCGGTATGCTTCTGCTGCTGCCAGTGGTGACGTGCGTCATCACAGCACATGTATGCCAGTTTTGTTTGTGCGGATTTGTGTTCGTGTTCTTGTTTTGCTGCCACGTCTGTGTTCCGGAGCGCGCCTGCCTCTGACACAAACTTCCCCTCCACTTCCCCAAAGCATACGTAGCGCTTGTGCTCTGGTTTTATGCCCCCCATACCTGTGTGTGTGCCTGAGGCCACAACATACCTTGCAGCCGTGACTTTGTCGCCCTGCATGCAGAGCGAAGTTGCATGAAGTGCGGGCGCAACACTTTCTCCAACACAACAGGCCTGGAGGCGCGCGAGTGCACACCATGCCCGGCGGGCTCGACCTCAGCGGCAGGCAGCCGCCAGTGCTCAGTTTGCCCGGCTGGCAGCTATGTCAATGGAATGGTCATCAATGGCACCACGGACATCGATGCGTCATGCGAGCCGTGCGCTGCTGGCTCGTACAGCACACAGCCCGGCTCGCTTGCTTGCACAGGCTGCCCGCTAGGCAGCACCAGTGCGAAGGGCTCCACGACTTGCATTCCCTGCGGCGATGACGGCATCAGCAGTGCCGAGCTCGTTGATGATGTGCCAATGTGTGAAGTCTGCGACCCGTTCACAGCCGCTGGCCCTGTTACGTGCCCCGCGGGGCAGGCGCGTGTCCAGGGCTGCTTCCCCTCGGTGCCATGCGTGATATGCCCTGCTGGCACTGCTGCTGTGCCCTCGCCGGACATGGGCAGGGACACATGCGTGCCATGACCGAAGGGCAGCATTACGGCACAGCCCGGCTCGCAACGCTGCATGGCCTGTCCCCTGGGCACCTCCACGGCAGGAATTGGGGGCTCCCGCTGCACGGCCTGCCCCGCCGGCCATGACGCCGTGTTGGACGGTGCGGGCCGAGGGCAGTGCGTGTCCTGCCCCTTTGGCACCTGGGCTGCCGCGCCCGACAATAACACGGCCGCGCTGTGCATAGCGTGCCCAGCCAACACCACGCACTTCCTGATGAACCGCTCTAACAAGACCGATTGCCGTGTGCGCTACGCCGCCGGCGGCACTGCCCTGAATTTCACGGAAAGCATCGAGAACCTGTACACCACAGTCATCAAGAATGGCGACAGTTTCAGGTCCCAGGTCAGCAGCGAGCGAGGCAGCATCCGCATGAAGCGCCATTTCTGTACATCGCACCAAGCCCAATCGAGCTGCTGCTCTGTGCTTGTCAGCCAGCGCGGGTGTTTGCA
>JAZKJV010009388.1:0-61709 GCA_037367405.1 Ottelia alismoides | reverse complement strand
TATCTATTTCCCGACAGATGGCATTATATTATGACAAAATCAAGTTTAAATCAGATTTCATATCAGCTATCTGCGTAGGAATATGTTTGTACTGGCCAACCTTGTAAATGATTCGCTGAGATTTAGTCATATGTCGAAACTATTCGTCCCCGTAAAAAAACAAAGAAAACTTTCAGAAAGCGATTAAATTAATCCTCGAACAAGAGGTTCAATTAAATAGTATAATGTGAAGTCCTTGATTTTCCAGAATACAATGAAAAAGAAGACATGGTGCTGCAATAATAGAGAAAAATGCGGCGCAAAAAATGTTTACTTTTTGTTGCCACACTTTATAAATCAATAAATACCTTTTGATGTGTTACTTTGTTACACACATCATAAATGTGGACATACAATGAATAAAAGGATTATTATACTTGTCCTTCTGAGTTCTTGTTGTTAGACTTGTGCCCTTATCCATTTTTCACAGTAACAGTTGTGCCCCTGCCATCGTACACCATTAACAGCCAATGCCCCTTCAGTTAGGTTGTCTATGAGATAAACTAGATCGCGATTTGTTCAATTACAGACCTGGTTAAGAACAACTTAATTACAAATTTACCAATACATTCATCAATTAAAAACTATCCCTCTACCTCTCCTCCTTTAAGAGATACATCTACAACCTCGAGTAGCAGTAGGCTTTGAGTAGAGAAAACGGATCTTCTGTTGTAAGGAGGATTGCAGCAGAAGTTTTGTAATCTTCTCTAGGTTATTTTGTGATTTTGATCTCAAAATCTAATCTTATAGATTAAATTTTAGTTTAATTCTCTACCTATCCTCCAAATTTCGTCTAAATATGAGCTTATTTGCTATTTTATATTAATAATCAAACATTCGGATCTTTTTTAAATCGAATTTAAGTTGCTTAGATTATGACTGAATGTTTGACCATTAAGATAAAATATCAAATTAGCTCGGATTTGGACGAAATTTGGTGGAAAGGTAGAGAATTAAACTAAAATTCATTCTATAAGGTTAGATTTTGAAATCGAAATCATAGAAATAGCCTAGTTATTATTACAACGCCTCTGCTGCAATCCTCCTACAACAGAGGATCCGACCCCTTGGGTAGAGGGCTCAAAGTGGGGGTGGGGTGGGGGTATGCAATGATGAGCGGAGGGGTTGTAACTCTGTTGAGGATGATCTAAAATGGTTCATTGCAAAATTCAAGTTGACATCCATCCAAAATACTTAAATTCAAGTTGTCAAGTGTTAATCTCAATCACTTATAAACCACACACACTTGGTGAGTTTTAAATATGGGATTCCATGTGTTTGGAGTTAGACACTAAAACCTCCTTATCGGGAGTTTTTTTCCCTGAATGGGCATGGGGCCCCTCGAAATGCCCGATCAGGCATGTCAGCGCCAAATTTCCGTGTTAGGCCATAGATCAGCGAACCGTTCGCCGATCGGCGAACCGTTTGCCGATCAAGAAGCTTGCCCCCGCAGCCCACCCAGCTCCCAAACCTTCCCAGTCGGTCATGTATAAATTTTTTTATAATAATAATTATTTTTGAGGTTATTTTTAGGAGGCACATAATTATATTTCAAGTTGATAATGTATAAATATTTTATAATAATAATGGATAATATAATTATTATTGATTGTTCCATTGTATATAATGAATACATAAAGCATATAAAATATAGTGGTATATGTGCAAAATAAGAGAGCAAAGTAAACATGCTTGTCACTCTCCAATTTGGTCTTAAAATAACTGACATAAACATCACATTCAACATCTCACTTGACATTACAAGTGAGGATCCATTGTTTCAAATGCAAAATAGGAAGATTACATCTAGCATTGCATTAGACAAACATGTCCTAAACACTACTAATAATGTCCTCTAACGATGCCGTTGTCCTCGAAGTATGCTCAGACGTGCATACTTAAGTGCAATTGTGTAATGTAGATCTGCCAAGTCAGCATACAGCTCCTCCTCCTCGTCGTAGACATCAGTGAGCGGGGAGGTCTCACTCTGAGAACTCACATCCATCGGTGGAGGCATGGATTGTGGAGAGTAGTCAGTAAGCGGAGAGTCGATAGGATAAAGCGGCTGAGGTAGCGAAGTATCCTGCAATGGATACTCTAAAGTAGTCTGCAGGGGATACTCTGTAGGAGCATCTGAAAGAGTGCGAGGAGCACGAGCCATCTCTGAGTTGTATGGACTACGCTGTCGTGGGATGACAAAAGGTCCTCCTTATGGCTGGCCACCTGAAGCAAGCGGAGTCTGATGTGATGCAGGTGGAGTCGCCCTGAGCGGTGTACGTACCGCCAGGACTCTATTGGTCGGAGGCGACTTACGTACCGTGAATCTTGTTTTCGCCATCTCCTACAATAAAACAATATCAAAAAAATTGATAAAATAGAAATATCATAAGGCATTAAAGAATTTCTTCCAATATTGAAATAAAATATAACAATATGAGATTGTACTTACGGATTTGCAATACGTCAACTTGAGATTGTACTAACGGATCTGCGTATTACTCATTTTATGCCATTTATTTCTAATAACGAAGGAAGCATGAGATTACAGTGAAATTAATAAAAAACGATCAATATGTCATTAATCTACTAATTAAAAAGATATTGTTCGTACAAATTACTGGAGATTCAGAATTCTACGTGCCCTACGTAATATCGACGATAGATTAGCCCTACGACCCCTACTAGCAACACCAGTACCACCTCCACTCTCATCATTCGTTTCTCGTGGTGGTTGAGGTGTTTGGTCCCGAACTGATGAAGCTCTATCGATCTGCGAAGGTCATTTACGATGCTCTAATGGTGGTTGATCTGGTTACGGTGTACGATATTGCGGTAGATTCTGGAAGGGAGGTACATGGCTGGAATCTGTATAGTAGGCAAATCCAGGCGTTTGATGTGGAATGAAATCGCTGGTTAGGAATTGCGTGAATGTCTGCGTCTGGTGGGGAATGCTCTGGTTTAGACCCCAGAAATCACCATCTTGTGAAGGTTGCGTAAATTGGACCTGTGATGGTCCCGCTTCGTCATCGTTTCTACCGACAGCATATGGTTCATGTACACAAAAAGCATAACTTTGAGCAGCAGCCTCAGACGGTCGGGGTGGCTCAGGGACATGGAATGGCATAGGTGAAGGCTCAGTGGAGTACGAGTACCTCGGGGTGTACTGACTCATTTGATCCACCAATCCAAAATTCTGTAGGGCGGAGTCAAGTAATCCAATAACATTTCGCAACTTCGAGCTTCGTTCGTAATCTTCCAGGATCTCACGAGCTTCATACACACTTTGCACATGAATGTTTGACCCGTATTTAGTTGATGTTTTACGAGAATTAAAGATGGACAATATACGCACTTACCCCTGGTCTGAACCTGGGAGCGTAAGGCTCGTACGTAAAGCATGGTGGCCGTATTGAAGTATGTATCCATCGTCGTGTAATGTTCCAATACCATGTCATGTATGCTTCCAGACGCTGCTCGTTCGATTCAGCCGATTGTCTTTCCATCACCACGGTTTCACGTTGTTGATTCCATCGAACAATCTGTTCCAGAGTCGATCGGCCCAATCAAGATGATCATTCTCTCGTTGACGAGAGCGACGATTTGGGAAAACTATCAGGGGCATTTGATATGGGATGTGAGGTCGCAGATCATACTGCCTCATTACACGATCAGACACGTACATGCCCGCTATGTTAAAACAAATTAGGACTGTCTGGGATCTCCACACTTCTTGTCCGTCTCGACAGATTGCGGGAAGGTGATTTACGATCTCCATTTGATATGGAGACCAACGCATCTGATAAACAGTCCAAAGTTAGTTATTTTTCAATAAGGATACGGTATATCTAGGATAGTCATGGATCGTACATGATGCTTGTCCTGTGTGTCCAACTCATTGCGATAAAACGTCAGGTTTGTTGTCTGAACGTTTTGAGTAAACGACCTACGTCCGGACGTCCATCTGTTCATTCGGATGGTAATATCTTATTAAGATATAAAATATGTGAATGGTGACTATGCGTGTCATACCGTGAAGCATATGGCCCTCGATTCAGAGCTTCGAGATCCATTCGATACGGTCGGGGGCACGTGTTCCCAAGACCAAGTCTGAAGCAATATCAGAAATCCGTAACATCTCTTGGATCTCCTCAACGAGCATTCGTCAAGTTGCTCGTATAATTGGACAAGTATTGCTCCCCCCAAGCCACCTGACCACATTCCTGGAAATTTTCAAGCAGACGGAGATACCGTAACGGTACCTTATCACCTGTAGAGTCCGGAAATAAAGACTCCCCAATCTGGTATAAAAGAAATGCCCGCACGATTCTCTGCAACCTATTCGGATCTTGCTCCTGGAGGTTTGCATCCGAGAGAATGGTGTCATGAATCCAGGTTAGCTTCAAGCGTCCGCTCGACAGATTATCTCCGATTTCCTGGATGGGGTTGGCGCCAAGCCATTCTGCACAGTAAGCACTCCAGTTATATCGTGCAGGGTGTTCAAACCCTGTCATGGGAGCCCCATCGACACGAAGACCTGTAAGGATTGAGACATCTTTCAATGTGACTGTCGCTTCACCGTGTCGGAGATGGAAAGTATGTGTCTCCGGTCTCCATCATTCCAAAAGTGCCATTAGGAGTGACTGGTCGAGGTTCGCCCTCCTCATGTTGCTTACGCAAAGCAAGCCAGCCGTCCCCAGCAATTGATCGAACTCCACACTCCGGGGTTTAACCAATAGCTTGTTGAGGACGCGTCCATGCTCCACGAATCTGAAATTCTGTATAACCACACAGTGCAATGTTACCACAAGTTTTGGTATCGAAATGTAAATTGTGTACAATAATACTGTTGCATCCTCATTGAGCGGTGATGCGGATATGTGGTGGTTCTGTTGAATCAGAACTGAAGCATCAAGCGGTCCGGGAGTGGAATCCATTTCCTATCTCAAAAAAGATTTAGCATCGAAGATAAAAAGTTTCATAAATATTTCACCGATTAAAAACATATGTCACTGAATGGGGAAGATAACATAGAATTCAAAATTAGTAATTGATAATTAACAATTACTAATTAACTATTGACTGATAATTACTTAATAATAAGTACTTAATATTTGATAATTATTGTATAATTAATAATTACATTTTGATAATAATTTCCTAATTAATAATAAATAATTAATAATTCATACTTATATATTAATAATTGATAGTTAAAAATTAATAATTAATACTTAAAATTTAGTAATAATTACTGTATAATTAATAATTAAATTTTGATAATAATTTCCTAATTAATAACAAATAATAATTAATTAATAGTTAATACTTACAAATTAAAGATTGACTAATTAATAATTACATAATTCGTAATTAATAAGAACTAACTAATAATTAGTAGTTACTAATTAATAAATAATAATTAACAATTACTAATTAACTAGTGACTCATAATTACTTACTGATAACTACTTGCTATTTGATAATTATGGTATAATTAATAATTAGATTTCGCTAACAATTTATTTTCTAGTAAATAATAACTAATAGTAATTTTTAATTATTATTAGTTAATAATTACTAATTAAATAATGACTGATATTTACTTACTAATTACCAATAGGTAATAACTAACTAGCAAATAATAATTAACTAGTATTACTTAATATTTAATAATATGTGATAATTACTTACTAACAACCAATAAGTAATAAATAAGTATTATAACTTAATATCTAATTATTAATTGATTAGTAATTATATACTAATTTCTAAGTACTAAATTAGCTAATAATTATGTCATAGTTATTAAGTACTAAATTAGCCATTAATTTCTTAAGACTAATAAAAACTAACTAATTTAAATTTATTTATTACTCATTATTAATTACTAAGTGCTTTATAATAATTAGTAAGTATTTACTAAGTGATAATTACTATATAATTTTATTTTATATCCATTAATAAATAATCGACTATTACTAATTTAAAAATATATTAATAATAAGCCGGAAGAACTATGGTTGTATGATTGATCTGAATTCATAAACATTTGATCTTCTAAGTTGGAGATCATAGCGGTACTATTATTCTACCAAATGAAAGGAGACTTTTTGATTAAATCTAACATGTGGGGAAATAAAACTACTTTAATCAAAGCTAACATGTGGCCATATATTTTTTTCCTCAAAAACTATTAAACTAATGTTATTGAAATTACACAACTAAAATTTTATAAAATAAATAAAACATACCTTAGATGGAATGTGGGAGGGAGGATGAGGCTTGATGGGAGCAAAAGGGGGAATGAGGAATGGCGTGGGGGAATGAGGGGGCGGAGCCCGCTATTTATAGGGAACCCGATCAGCAATCGGTTCGTCGATCAGCGAACCGTTCGCCGACTGGGTCCCACTCCCGGGAATCTGGGGCACGCCCGGGAATCCCGGCGCGCGTGCGCCTCGGGAGGGTGCGGATGGCAGGGCACGCGCGCCTCGGGGGAGGAGGCGTTGGACGGGCGTTGATCGGCAAACGGTTTGCAGATCGGCGAACCGTTCGCCGATCAATGCCCAACCCGGAAATTTCGCGGCTGACATGCTCTAACCGAGCATTTTGAGGGCTCTCATGCCCAATATGGGAAAAAAACTCCCTTATCGGACTCTATGTAAAATTTTTAATAATTTAAAATTTGTGCGTAAAGTTCGAGCATTTCAGATCGAAACCTCGGATCGAGAATAGCAGACATTGTGATCTAACCGTGCTATGTAACACAGCGGTTCCCTTATCTTTAATATTTTTTAGCATTATTTATTTAGATAGTTAGAGTACACATGGACTATGCTATTGATTAAATGAGGCAATAGTTTTTCCCTTATCAACTTTGACTATTGGGATCTTCCGTTTTGGATATCCAACCAACTATTTATTAAAAGAATAGCCTAGAAATAGAGAGAAGGGAGTAATACGAGAAGTTGATGCTGGTGACGACTATATTATTATTATATGAACTTTATTTTTCTTTTGTTCTCTATCGAGTGAAAGAAAACCTAAATCTGCACAAGGGGTTGAAATGAGCTTACGAAGGACGTGGCGATGGCAATCGTGGGGATTGTATGCTCCTATTTTGGTTCACCTACCGGTCACCGTTGAGGTATCAAACTCTCCTAACATTCTTGAGCATTGTACTTCTAAATGGGATTTGGGGCCTTTATTCTTGTGTTCACACTATCAATACTTGTGTTCACACCTTGTGTATATTAGGGTCTAGTAAGTCTAACTCAAGATAATCATGTGTCTTACACTAGAGAATACAATAATGGTGTCAGGTTTTCTCTTGATAATGGATTTATCAACTTTAGTTCGATTAACAAAAAAATCACTAAGGTCAATATGCAATGCACAAAAAGAAATGGGAGTTATATTAGGATCACAGCCTTTCCCAATCTTAATTTTGGTTACCTATTTATCAAATAGGGGGGATTGTCTTGATCTTATCAGCTGGAGGAGGTTTTTTTCTATTTGGAAAAAAGGTATGCAGTGTTGATTGAAGGACTTTTACGTAAAAGTTTTATGAATTCTGCCTTGTAAATATTAACAATATTTGAATTATCAATGCACTCTTAGGGATGAAAATGGATAAGATACGGATTAAATATTTCTATTTCCATATTCATATTCGCTTCATCTCTATCGAATACGAATGCAATACAGATATGGTTTGGATATGCATCAAGGAAACCATATCCTTAAAAATGCGGATAGGAATCCGAATCGGGTATTTATCGAATCCAAATAAGGATCGAATAAAGAGAGGATTTGAATATGGATCGAACAAAGAGATAATCCAAATATGAATCGAATAAAAAGTGAAATCAAATATGGATCCGATAAATATGGAATTCGAATACGGATCAAATAAAGATCACATACGAATATGAATTGAATTTTTTTATCGAAGTTCATAATGATTTTTACAATATGGCATATCGAAGGAATGAGATTGCCAAATTTTCACACTGATTATCATCCATATATCATTCCCAATGATAAGGATGTCATCATCATGATAAAAGTGAGCATTTAGGTGACGGGAAGCAAAGAAGGAGATATGATTTCGTAACTTTTATTCGTGATCATCCCCAAACAAACGAAGGTTTATTAATATCATTAATATATTATATTATATTATATATATAATAATATAATAATACAAGGATGTGGCTTATATTAATTAACTAATATATAAGATAATATTAAATGTTATATTTGGATATCCGGATCCAGATACGGATCCCTATATTCAAGTCATTACCATATCTGTATTCGTATCCGGAAAATTTTTAAAATCCATATCCATATTCGATCCGTTCGATTAATATTCGGATATGGATATCCGTACCCGAAAATTTTTCGAATACGGATATTCGAATATATTTGTATCTGATTTCATCCTTATGCACTCTACTGTTGATTGTTCTGTCAATATCCTCTTGTGTGTTACACAATGATTCCCTTGGTTAAATATATACTTGAGTATTCTATTTTACCATTGGATAAAGAATATAAATGTTCATATATAAGCATAGTTGTTCTTTTTTAAACACTGATCAAAGTGAACAAAACATGGCAAGAGAAAGTTATGATGTTTTATATATGTAAATGAATGATGTAATAAAATAAGATTAGTAGATAAGTGGAAGTTTATTTTGATATTTGAAGTATCAGTGGTGGAGTAGTTATGATCTATGATTCATGATTTGGTCTAAATAGATACGTATCTGGTCAGGTACATTATGGACGATGATTTATATATATGATCGCTTGCATGCGTATATAACTACACTATACCACACGCTCTTTATTGCCAATAGCGTAATTGGCTCAGCTAATGTCCAAGAATAAAAAAGATAAGTATAAGGAACCTCACAAAAAATAGTAGGGGTGAGGTGGGCCCTATCTGAGTCTAGATGGGACCGTCCGGTGTCGATGATATGGGAACTAAACTGTATGTAATAAAGTATACTTCTCGAGGAACATATGTAGCCTTTTACACACATACATACACATGTGATTTACGAGAATTAGTTAGTGGTAAATTATTCTATAGGTATAATGGGTGATTTTTACCTTGTACGGAGTTTTTAACAATATTATTATTTTCCATCTATTAATTATCAGCAAACACTCGCAACGAATGCTAGATAACTAATTAACAATAAATATTGCTTGTATATGTATTATGTCCTTTCTTTAATGTTACATATTTAGTTCCAAGACTAGCCTTGTGGAATCGGGCACCACGAGTATTGCACCATATGGTTAGATGGTTAGTGATCGTGATTTATTGGTTATCGTGGTTCAAGGAAGATACATACATTACTCGCATTTCATTTTGATGTCATAAATTCTTAGTCATTGTAGGACTTTATAGCGGTTTTTGATTACCGGTTGTTGAGCTAAATGCACTCTTTTAACGTATTTATTCATTGTTTATTTGAATATCATGTGTTGATGACTCTTTAATGATCATCTTGTTGCTTCACGTGGTTTAAAAAAAGGGATAATTACACCCATAACTCTGAGTAATTTCGCAATAACAATCATAACCCTGCATAATCGCGAATTACATGAGAAACCCTATAAAGTCACTCCGTCTCACACTCATAACCCTCCGTTAGTTTAATAAGTTAACTCAACCATATGAACAAGTTAATCTAACCAACCTATAATCTAACGGCTAGGATTAGCCAAAAAAACTGGGGGAGGGGGCTTCG
Source organism: Ottelia alismoides (assembly GCA_037367405.1). Lineage (NCBI taxonomy): Eukaryota > Viridiplantae > Streptophyta > Magnoliopsida > Alismatales > Hydrocharitaceae > Ottelia > Ottelia alismoides. The sequence goes on along the minus strand of JAZKJV010009388.1, from coordinate 51,903 downwards.
AGCTTTGGCGGACGCGAGAAGGGAAGCTTCAAGCTTCGTTCCGGCGGGCCTGTAGACGGGGGTTGCTTCGAGTTTCGTTGCGGCGAGCCTGTAAGGTCGGGACTTGCAGGGCCTGTAGACAGGGTTTGTGGCAGACCCATAGACGGTCGGGACTTGCGGCGGGCCTGTAGACGTGGGGCATGTAGACGGGGGTTGCTTCAAGCTTCGTTGCGGCGGGCGTTGCTTCGAGTTACGGGGGTCGGAGCCTACAGGCACGCTTGCGCGCGGGGGGGAGGGAGGGGGAGTTACGGGGGTCGGAGCCTACAGGCGCGCTTGCGCGTGGGGGGAGGGAGGGGGACTTACGGGGGTCGGGGTCGGAGCCGACAGGCGCACTTTTCAGGCGCGGTTGGGGGTGGGCAGGCGGGGCAGTTCCGGGGAGGTACGGTTGGGTGCGGGCGAGTGGGGCAGGGGTCAAAGGTTAGCACGCGGAAGAAGGGGAGGGGGTCGATTCCAGCTTGGCTGCCGGTAGGGGGGAACTTCGAGCTTCGGTCGGGGGTTGGGGTGGTTAGTCAGAGAAGCTCGGAAGCTTGGCAGGTTGCGTGGGAGGCTTCGACCGATGAAGGGGAAGGCTCGACGCGGGAGGCAGGGCGGGTGGGGTGAGGGGGTTTCCAGTTGGGCGTCGGGTCGCCGACGGGGAGCTTCGAAGAGAGCTGCTCGGTGCTGGGATCAGCAGGAGGAGCTGGCGAGCTGCTCGCAGGCAGAGGATGGCATGTGTTTGTAAATAAGAATGAACTTTAGTGGTAATTTTGTATTTTTAAACGGAAACTGTTAAATATAATGGTGGCTCCAAACGGAATATGACACGGGGTTATGCCATGTAAGAGTTAAGCATTACTCGGAGTTTCCCATGTAATTCGCGATTATGCAGGGTTATGAATGTTATTGTGAAATTACTCAGGGTTATGGGTGTAATTATCCCTATATTTTAATATTTTATTTTTATTTTGTATATTTAATTTTATTTATTTTGTTTATTATTTTATAAATTTATAAAATATTTTCATACACTTAAATATATTTTTTTTATTTTTCGGATGTGTTTTGTACACTTAATAAAATAGAAGTATATTCTATGTAGATATATTTACAGGTATTATATCTATGTATTTTATACAAGTATTTTATTTTTGTGTTTTCTTTATGTTTTTACTCGGATTTTAATGTAAGTATATATTATAAATAATATTTACAAAGTTATAAAAATATAAAATTATAAAAATAATGAATAAATAATAAAATGAATATTTTAATCTGTCCAAGTATACAATAAGGGTCCAAAACTCAACTTTCAAATCGTAGCTCCGCAAAAGACGAAACCAACTTCATTAAATAGCTTATTTAAAATTATATACAATTAAAGGTGATTTTGATACATTTCAAGATTTTATTTGAGAGATACAGGTATGGGAAGTTGGGATTCTGGAATCTTATTCAGATCATAACCTTTTATCTGTACATTATTTTTGGTTGAAATCAATTTTGTATTTTTTTATATTTAATTATCTACAACTTCCATGTACAAAGTTTCTTTATTTGAGGTATAAAAAGTGGAACCAAAAATAGGTCCCAAAATGAATAAAGAATGAATAGAATAAAAGGGAATTTTATTGTATTCTGGCCCTTATCTCCCCCTACTTTATTCCTTATCGACCTAGTCATCGAGATGCCTAGGTCTCGGGTTTTGGGTCATAAAATATTTACAATATTTTATTCTTTTTCTTTTCTTTTCTTTATTCTATAATTTTGGCTTTATAAACTGTATTTTATACACTATTTACGTACACATGCATGCATGGTAAGATGCAGGAATTAAGGGTATTTACAAGCATTTGCCAGGGTTTTTGAGGCCAAAATGATATAATAAAGATGATGAAATGTGGATTCATCACCCGATGCCTCCTCTTCCTCTATCTCTTCTTGTCACCTCCTCCTCCTATCTCCGCCTAACGACCCGACCGTTAGGTCGTTCATCAGTAACGTCACCCGGCAGTGTGCTCCCCACATTTCCTCATCTATATAAGTCAACCTTACCCCCTGGAGCTTGATCATCTGCCATTTCTTCTACTTTCTCCCACAACTCTGAGCGATATGACCAATGATGAATGCAAAAATCGAGGAGTCTAAAATGAGCCTCACAAGGCGAGGACTCAGTCATTGTGATGACTCCTCAATAATTGCACTCCATCAACAAACAACCCACACAATGAGCAAATCACGCAAAATAGTGTGAATCAAAATTTATTATAGGCTACAAAAAATGTATAGTGACAAGCAAGTAGGGGTCGAACTCAAGAAGCAATGCTGTAGAGCAATGCAAGATAAAAAAATCATAGCACAATATGTCTCTTAACACTTAGCGAAAGTACGATTTTATGGGTTTTTAATTTTGTATTTTTAAAATTTTATTTTTTTATATATTTTTATATTTGTTTAATTTTATTTTTTATTTTCTTTTTATATTCTTCAAATTTTATATTTATTTTTATATTAAATAACTAATATAGAATATATAAGGCTATATATACAATATAAGATAATATAATTATAAATACTAATAAAAGTACTGGAAATATCAAAAATAAAATGTTTTTGGTTTTCAAATATTTTTTACTATTTTCATGATTTTTTAATTAATTTTTCTTATTTTTATGGATTTTTAAAGTAAAAAATATCTCAAAGTAGGAATAAAATAAATGGGTCGAATTAAAATGGAGATAAAAATATCAAACATTACCAACATTTCTCCAAATTAATTTTAATTTATATATAATAATATAGAGAAAGTTATAAAATAGAAAATACTATTTTTGGAATTTTTAGGAATTTTATAGATTTTTATAAAGGATTTTGGGATTTTTCAATTTTTAGGAGTTTTGTTTTTTTATTTTTGTGGATTTTTGATCTAGAGTTGTGAAATAATAAACAAACACAAAATATATTTTTTGTATTTTTTTTCAAAAATTTTTTGTATTTTTTGATAATTTCTAAGTCAAATAGGGGCTTTTTGTGATCTAAATATTTTTTAGTAAATAATAAAATGATATAAATTACAAAATAAAAATATGAGTGAAACTACAAGCAATTAGGAGCCTACAACTATTTTTTGAGCACAAATAATATTTTAAATAAATGAAACAAACATACAAAAAGTCAATTGCTTGTAGGGGGAGAAGTGTAATTAAAATAAAGTAAAAGGGCCATATTGTAATTTTCACAAAATTATATCACATGAATAAAGAGTTCTTTGACCAACATGAAATACAATAAATAATGAGGGCCTGCCTGCAAAATAGCCAAGCTCGCTTATATGGACACATGAGCCTCGTTGGCAAGGACTAGAATGCAAGGATTTGTATAAAAATTATACAAAATATAATAACTGCAAATAAATGATTAAATGCTAATATTTAAATACAAAGTTGCATAGGGTAAAAGTTCACAAAATACCCAACACACTACGCGGATGAATGGCGATGATGATCCACTTAAGACATTTGGTGCATCCTTGTGTGTTGATAATGGTTTGCCCCCAATGCCCAGGATTAGATCCTGGTGAAGAATCTGATGGTGCAAGTATGGCTCGATCTGATAGTGGTCGAATCTCATGAGGAACAGAGGTCAATCCGATGGTGTTGGATGGGTCTGGAAGAATGCTCGAAGAACCCAAGCTTGGAAGGCTTCAAACCTTCAATTCTCCATAGTCTTTCGTCCCCACGGGCACAGTGAAGATGCAAAATGCTTCTGGAGGGTTTCCACACCAGATGGGAGGTTCAAAATGGCTCGAGACCCACCGGAACTAGTCCAGCAAGGTTCGAGACCTGGGGCTTAAGAACATGCATCGAAAGCCCCTGCAAAGGGGTCTTTTCGTTCCGCTAACTGCAGGGTTAAGGAAACAAAAAAGGGATGAAGCTCCAGGGAGCTTTAGGTGGTCAAGACGAGGCATAAATTGGTCAAGTGATGTGCTTACAACGAGCGGTCGAGATGAGGCACTGATATCCAATTCTATGCGAGAACTGGGGGAATGAAGGTGCATGGGGTGTAGATAAGATGAAGGGGAAGATGAATGAGGTGAATAGGGAGGTGGAGGATGGCTGGTATGGTCGAGCTATGGCGGTGGAGCAAGAGCTCTATCGTATGATGATGTCAGGATTTGCAAGATATAAGGTGAAATTAAAAGGAATGAAAGGCATAATTATACCACCACTTCTCTAAGTAACAAAAAGGATAGGAAAACAGAGGCTTACCGGACCTGAACCAGTCAATCGCAAAGCTGGTGGTGGAGGAGGTGGTGGAGCTTTAGATCGCTTCGACTCAATGCCAATCGAACCACTAGACCCTCCCAAAGGTTCTTGTTGTCACCGGGAATCTTTTGGGTGTGTTAGGTTTAGGTTTTCATGGTGGAAGAATGATCAAAAATCAAAACTGGGTGGAGGCGATATTATATATTGATGGGGTTTGGATCAGAGAGAACACGGAATACGAGGATCCATTGATTGAGAAACTAACTAGCGTGAAAGACCGTAGATCAAAGGTCAACCTTAGTGAAGAAATCAAGGTCCCTCGATCATTGGATCATGCAGGGAAAATCGAAGAAGATGGGGAGAATCGAGGCTTCAGATATGTCAGACCTGAGGTCAGATAGTTGACTAGAGGTCAACTAATGGGGCTTCCCATTGGTTCACCTAAGCCACTACACGACAAAACCGATTTAAAATTTGAAATTAATTCAGAATAAATTAGGAAATGATTTTATTAATTTTTAATTATAATATAAGAAATGTTTATTATTTAATGTAGTATTTTAATATTATTTTTATTTATTTTTTCCAGTTTGTTTATTACAAGTTAGTTTTTTAGCGCTTATTTATAATTATATTTATCTATGTTATCTATATTTTATTTTAATTTTGTAATTTTAAGTTTATATTTTTACTTTATTATTTTATATATTTATAACTTTTTTTATACATAAATATATTTTTATTATATTTTTGTGATATAATATATACATTGAAATAAATAAGTATATAAAATATATAGGTATAAGTATATGTAATTCATCTATGTATTTAGTATACATATTTTTTTAATGTTTTAGTTATGGTTTTATTTTAGTTTTAATATGTACATATATTATAAATAATATTTACAACATAATAAAAATATAAATTGGTAAAAAAATAAAGAATAAATGAAATGAATTTTTTATTCGGGTATATTGTACAATGGGGGTCCAAAACCTAACTTTCACATTGTAACTCCAAAAAATATGAAATCACCTCCATTAAATAGCTTATTAAAAGTTATATACAATTAAAGGTTTTGATATATTTTGAGTTTTTATTTGAGAGATATGGGTCCGGGAAGTTGGGATTTTGGAATCTTATTCAGAGTATAATTTGTACATTGTGTATTATTTTTATATAAACTCAAATTTGTATTTTTCCATGTATTATTATCCATAACTTTCATGTAGAAAGGTTCTTTATGTGAAGAATAAAAAGTAGAAAATAAATTAGATCCCCAAAAAGAATTAATGATGAATAAATAATTGGTTCTTATTGTATTTCTGGTGCTTATCTCCCTCAACTTTATTCCTTGTCGACCTAGTCATCAAAATGCTTAAGCCTCGGGGTTTAGGGTCATAAAATACCTTTGGCATTTTATTATTTTCTTTTCTTTATCCTATAATTTTGGCATTAAAAACTATATTTTATAAAGTATTCATACAACAAAGAATGCATGTTGATTTGTATAAATTAAGGTTATTTACATGCATTAGCTAGGGTTTTAAAGGTCAAAATAGTAGAATAAAGGTGATGAAACGGAAATTCATCACCCCTATACTTTCCTTTGCTAGTCCCTAGCAAACACTTATGCAATAAGTGCAGAAAATAAAAACAAAGAAAAGAAAAAGAAAGAAAGTGGATTGAATTCAATTCTAAATTTTGTATTCATAAAATCAAAGTTTGAAGCTTAAGTCGGACCTTTGGAATTTTAGTGAGGTCGAAACCTTATAGGGAATCGGATTTGAAATGCAACAGCCTTCGAGAATCCCAAGACTCTGCTCAATTCTCCACAGTAGCTAGGTCAGAATACTTCAACTCGTATGCAAACCCTTATTATTATGAATCTTACTTGTACAGTGTATGTGATGGTGGCTCCCCTCAACTGAAATGACAAAGAGACTGACTTCTCCAGCATGACATCCCAATGATTCCCCAATCCAGCAACTCTTCCCTCGAGGAGCGAGGTATTCCCATCTAAGTTCAAGTGGCAACCAACTCAATAGGAGGGGGTGAAGAGAAGAATGGACGGTACCCAGTGTAGATACCTATCCTAGGATGCATGAACACTGTAGTCAAGTCACCTGACTGTAGGCTCACATAATATGACTTTGAAGCTCAAGCTTGCTTATTGACTATACAAATATGTACACTCCGGCAGGCATTTTATTTTTAATCAAGTCTATCCACTTTTTTGGAGTTTTTACTTTTTGCTTTTTTTCTCCTTTTTTTTGAAATACTTTATACGACATCATTTACATAAGGAGTTTTTCCTCTTGAGCCAGTAGACTATCCCTCTTTTGAAGCATTATTTCTACCCACACTCTCATGTCTTTAGACATCACTACTACTGGACATGTTGGGGTGCACTTCCCTCCCTAGATGAGGAAAAATGTTTCCACTTGTGTGCATCGCATACCAGCAAATCCAATCCCCTCACCATTCCAACTGAGCTGAGCCAAGTGAAAGGTGCTAGTGTCCAAGTTAGGTCATTATTGACAAGAGCCGAGCGTGTGCTCCAAAATACTCTGCTTTGGCAGTCAAGAATCCATTAACCAAGCCTCAATTTTCTAAAAGAATTAAGTCAACTATACCTAAGTACCTCAATTCCAGCTCCTATAAGGTTCCTGTGATTAGGTAGATTTAAGGTCCAACCAAGCTCCAATCTTTGGATTTTATTTAGACTTGTTCAATTACCAAACTCAATCTGCAAAATGTGAATGCTACGCAAATGCTATTTACAATGCAGAAAAATATTTTTGTGATGCAGTTTTCAAACTTTTGAACTTTTTTGGATTTTTGAAAAAGGTTTTGCAAATTTTTATGCAATTTTTCAAAATATTTTTGCAAATGTTTTTTTCATTTTTGGTTCAAATGTTTTTGGGATTTTTGAAAATAAAAGATTTTGGATAAAAATAGTACAAGTATTTTACACGGGAATGCATCTTATATTTATAAGACTTAGGCTTTTTAAAAATATTATAAGGGATATGTGATTATTATTATAGATATTTTGATACAATTAATAAAGGATTTTACTATGATGTATATATTCCTCAAACTTATTTGAAATTGATTTTACAAACAATTTTGAAAACTATAGTCCAAAATAATTTTTACAACTTTTACAAACATTTACAAAGTTTAAAAATTATTTTACAAAGGTTTTTCAAATAGTATATATAGATTTTCCAAATATTTTTGCAACCATTTTCCAAAACCAATTGCAAAGAGGTTTTCAAAACATTTTATTTCACACAAAGAAAATAAATTTTTACAAACCAAATAATTTTTCAAAGGTTGAAAACATTTTACAAAATATTTTCCAAACATGTTTCAAAAGTTTTTTTAAATAGATTTCAAACTCTTTTTCAAACATTTTGCAAAATATTTTTCCCTGATTTATTAATCAGTATATACACCGAGAATTTGAGGAATAATTGACATACTTTTATTAAGTGACTTTAATGAATTTAATAGTATTTTAAATAGTATTTTCAGCCATAATTATTGAAAATACGTGAGTACGAGTTATGGTTAAAGTATATACACAATATATATGACCCCCCATACTTAGCGTGAGTTATGTCCTCATAGATCAGAGAGAAAAAGATAAGACATAACTTGTATTGAGTATAGAAAAGTCTAAAGTGTAAACAAATAAGGAATGAATGAATGAATGAATGAATGAGAAGTCGATCCCCCCATACTTAGGATCAAATAATCCTAATTATAGCAGATTGTACACAAGGCGGGGAGGGTCAAGGGTGGGAATGACTAGATCGTACTCAGATTGTCTCCCCCTATACTTAGGGTAAGATATCTCTAAGTATAGACAAGAAGAGGAGACAATGGATAGGATCAAAGAATGAACAACTCAGGGCACACCCCCCCCTCCATACTTAGGACAAAGTACATCCTAAGTATAGCAATGGTGAAGGGGGATGCCACCTTTTTCTGAAGAGAAAGAAACTGCATAATGAAAATAAGAAAATAATTAAAAAATGTTTTGATGTGCTTTATCTTCTATTGCATCTATGGAAGTATTCGACTCATCATCGTAAATTACTTGGATTGAGTCAATGACAGACAGAAATGTGTCATGTTGAAGATACCGTTTCATAAGTTGTCCATTGACTACAAATGGTTGTGCATCAGCTGACAAACCAGATACCATCACACTTTCGTTGTCATGCACATGCCTCACTGTAAACGACCATGTCCATCTGCTCTTCAGCTTTCTTGGAAAGATCTTCAATTTTGCATCGAACAACTACACATTCTGACCTGGCTCGAAGGACTTGCAACGGATATGCTTGTCGTGTCACTTTTTGGCCTTCTCCTTGTACATCAGGTTGTTATCATATGCATAATCTCTGAATTCCAATAATATGTTCAGATCCACTTTTCAGTTTTTCCCAGCTTCCTCAGAGTCCAAGTTACAGATGTTAATGGCCCATTAGGATTTGTGAATCAGCTCAATAGGCAGATGTTGAGCGCGAAATTCAGGGGTTGGAAAAATTGATTGATGATGAAAGGTTGTGGTCATTGCTTTTTATCCCCAAAATCCCACGTCAAACAAAAAAAAATGCTTTTTTTCTTTTGCTACTTATTAATCTATATAGTGGACAGGGTCGAACTCAGGGAGGCTACAATTCTCGAGGGTTATTCCATCAATCAGAAACTAATTAAAAGAAAACAGGAATCTCAAAGGACAACTATCCTTGGTTTTTGTGATTTTTTTATCTTTTATTTTTTTAAATTTTCAGAGATTTTTAAATTTTTAGTGATGTTGATTTTGTAATTTTTTAAATTTTCAAAAACGAACAATATACAGAAGGTCAAAAACGCACACCAACTCTTTTGTAATTTTTCAATTAATCAACAATGCTCAGAAAAATCCATAAAAAAGTTTTGAAATGTTTTTGAGAATTTTTGTAGAATTTTCAGATGTTTTTGCATTTTTCTAAAAATCAAACAGTGAGAAACTATGAAAATATGCACAGCCTAGAGTAATTTGCAATTTAAAAATCTTTTAAATGCCCAAAACTCCTGGCAAATATTTTTATGACAAACAACATGCAAATATCTACAAATAGGAACTGAAATCACAATTTTTGGATTTTCTTGAATTTTTTATGAGTTTTATAAGATTTTTGATGTTTTTCAATTTTTTTGTGTTTTATAAATAATTAATTCGTGAAAATTGGTCAGAAATTAAAAGACAATGAAATACAACTACTTTAATTTTTCGGAATTTTTGAACAATATTTGAATTTTTATAAATTTTTGAATTTCAGGAAGATAAAATGACACTGTTTTTTATTTTGTTAATAATAATAAATGAAGGCAAAATGCAACGAAATTTTTATGCTAAGAAGATAATCACATCAGGAGCATTGGACAGTTTTCTCAAAATTTTTGAATCACAAATAACATTTATTTCATTGAAAAGCACTATCAAATTCAAGTTCTGGAATTCAGGGACTAAAATGTAAATAATTAAATGTTTTAGCACCAGAAATTAACAAAAGTAGAAGATAGAATAAGACTCGCAATTTACCCAATATATCACTTTGGAGACTAGAAGGGGTTTTTCTGTAGATTTGAGAACTTCCAGGGAGCTCTTTGCAATTTGTTTCTTTTTTAATGAAAACCCTAGAAGGGTTCTTCTTCGTTTCTTTGACTTCAATCTCAAGGGGCAAGAGGCATCACAGGGAGGAGCTGCGGCCATCGGAGGAGGACGCGGAGGGCGCGGGAGGCGCGTCTGGCGGAGGGCAGCGGTAGAAGGCGGCAGGGGTCGCGCTGACTTGCATTGTGGTTGAGCGGAGAAGCTCGCGCGGGCGACGGGTCTTCACGGCAGGGGCCGTCATGCGGTTGGTGCAGGAGCGGAAGGAGCGGCACAGGATCACACGAGGAGGGCGTCGGGGGCCGCACACGTGTGTTGATCTGGGATGCGGCAGCGGAGGCGAGGCTGATGCGGCCGGAGCGGCTGGCGGCGCGGGCTCGCGCGGTGGGACACGGCTCGCGTGCGGGGATGGCGTGGCACTGCTCGTACGCGCGGGAGGCGCGTCGACAGGGGTGTGCTGGGCCGGCAAAGCACGGGGAGCTTGGCGGGGCTGAGGAAGAAGGGCTGCCAGGAGGAGGAGCGGCGCGGGACGGCCCGCGTGTGTTGTTTTTTTTTAATTTTTTTATTTGTGATGTAAACAGAAAATAAAGAAAAACTTTTTTTATTTTTTTGTAAAGAAAGGATAAAGATTTTTTTGTTTTTTTTTATTTTTTAGTTTTTTATTTTTATATGATCCTGCAAAACAAACGTTAGAGAACAAAAAGAAATTTTTTTTTATTTATTTACAAATCGGAAAAAATGAATGGGGATTCGGAGAAAGTAGAAGGATCGAATCCGACTCTAGAATGCGTGAAGATCGAGAAATGAAATGGAAATTCGGAATCGGAGATGGATAAACTCGAGATGGAATTTTTAATGATCTAGAAAAACAAAATGACGATGGAAAAATACGTCAAAATAAAATATGATTAAACTAAGATAAAATGCGAAGAAAAATGTGGATCTCACCTTAGGAGCGGAAAAAGGACTGTGATCGCCTCGACAAGGTCGACTCGCTGTCATCGGACGGCTTGGAGGCTAGGCACAATTCTCGACGAAATTTTCTCTCGGAGATCGGGCTCCTCTCTCTAAAGATTGATCAAGTTAGAATGAGGGAGAACGAGCCATATAAATACAAAAGAGATGAAATTTGAATTTTGAGTTTTTGAATAAAGACATAAGGGAGATGAAAAATTGAAATGAATTTTTGAATTTATTTGGCTAGAAGGGATAAGAGAGATGAAATGAGAGATGAGATAAAATAGAAGAGAGATGAAATTATTTACAAAATTAACTAATTTTTTGAATTTTCGTCACTTTTTTATTAGAATTAAAAATTGTTATTTTTTTATTTTTTCTATGATGGTTAGTTAAAAATAGCAACTATATACATATACTATATACATATATGACATTATATACAAGGGTAAATGAGTAAATTAGCTTTTTTGTGTTTTATTTTTTTTAATTTTTATTCTTATTTTAAATAATTAGTAAAAATATTTACAAATATATACAAATAAAATATGCACAAAATACATGGGAAAATTGCACAAACCACCCCAGAAAACCGACTTTTCAACCGTAACTCCAAAAATTATGAAACCATGGCCTTGAAGATAATTTAATTTAGAACTCAATGGAAGTGATATTGGTTTAATTTGAGATCATATGGAGCCAGAATTGATCTTTCAATTAGTGCTTAGTGGCTTTTTTTCCGAGTGTGGCTACTGTTATTTTTTACATGATTTGATTGTGCAATCAGTTTTATTAATTAGGACACATTTTTATTTACAATTTGGTTTTGAAAGTTATTCGATTTGAGGTCAACTAATGCACAAATAAATTAGTGTTAGTTTTATACAGATATACAAAATAAATGAGAAATATTTACAACAACACACACACATTTTTTTGATTTTCTGCTTAAGGATCCTTATCTCTCCCTACTTTATTCCAGGTCGATCAGGTCAAGTCTTGACCTTCTCTCGGGGTTTGGATCAGCCTGTATACAGTCTTCCTTTTTTCTTTTCTTTATTTTTCCTTTCTTTCTTTCTTTATTTATTTTAGGTTAAAATTAGTAAGAAGTGTACAATATTTACACACAGATGCAAGTTAGTAAGAATATGGAATTAGTGTTATATGCATGTGTTTTGTAAGGGATTTTAAGCTAAAATAAATGAATAAAGATGACGAATCGCAGATTCATCAGCAGATTACATGGCTTGCCACAGACAAGACGGTAGGGGGACATTCCTAATGGAGATTTGTACGCAGTTCTATAAACAAAAGAATTGAATCAAGTGGCTGAGACCAGTTCTTGCGATCCAAAGGAATAAGCTTTTGTAAAATTGTCTTTATCCCCCTATTTGAACATTCAGTTAAGCCATTGGATTGTGGGTGATAGGGTGAAGCGACACAATATTCTATGCAGAATTCTTGAGTTAACTTATTCACCTCTCTGTTTATGAAATGGCTACCCTCATCTGATATTAGAATCTTAGGAATCCTGAACTGTGTAATGATGTGATCTCTTAAGAATCGATAGATAGTCTGATTGTCGATGGTTCAGGCAGGAATAGCCTCCACCCAATGACTCACATAGTCGACAGCAAGTAGAATATATTTGTAGCCATGGTCGTTCGGAAATGGGCCCATAAAATCGATGCCCCAAGTGTCTAAGATGTTTGATATCTGAATGAACTTCAGAAGCATCATATCTCTCATTCCTATGGTGTCGCCCATCTTCTAGCAGACAGTGTAATGCTTGATGTAATCTTCTACATCTTTGAATAATGTAGGCCACCAAAGGCCACTCTAAAGAACTTTTGATGTCGTTCGCCTACCTGAATGGTGTCCTCCTGATTCTTTATCATGACAAAGTGTAAGAACACTCTGAATTTCCTTCGGAGGAATACACCTCCTCCAGATGCAATCTCCTCCTCACATAATAGATATGGATACTTCCAATGATAGCAATCGATTTTAAACAAAAAATTTGTCTGCTTTCAGCTTCGGCCAGTCTTGTAGAGTTTTCTTAGACACAAGATAGTTCACAATATCAACATATAAGGTAAGCGAGGTGACTGATGAAATTGCCTCATCTAGAAAGGTCTCTGTGATTGGTTGTAAGTTTGGCTAGGGAGATTCAGGCTCAAGAAGTCTAGACAAGTGGTCGGCCACCACATTCTTAACTCCAAGTTTATCTCGAATTTCAAGGTCAAATTCCTGGAGGAGAAGGATCCGTCGGATTAGACGTGGTTCGATGTCCTTCTTCTACTGTAAGTACCGGATGGCCGAGTAATCTGTATATATGATGACCTTGGACCCGAGGAGATGTGATTTGAACTTCTGTAAGGCAGAAACTACCGCTAGCAGCTTCTTCTTAGTGAATGTGCAATTTCTTTAAGCTTCATTAAGCGTTCGACTAACATAGTGAATAGAAAAGGGGGTGTTATCCTTCCTCTGTCCAAGCACGACATCGATGGCATAATCTGAAGCAGCTATCATTATCTCAAAAGGTGATGTCCAAATTGACGGTTGTAAGACATGAGCCTGAGTGATAAGTTCTTTCAAATTATTAAAGGCAAGGAGCACACTGTTGTCGACAATGAAATCAATCTCCTTACCTAGCAACTCGGTCCACGGTTTGGCCAACTTTTTGAAAACTTTGATAAACATCGATAGAAACTGACATGGCCCAAGAATGACCTGACTTGCTTGATAGTGGTAGGTGGCTCTAGTTTGGAAATCATATATACCTTGGCTGGGTAAACTTCCATGCCACATTTTGATACAACATGACACAGCACCATTCCTCCCGTCACCATGAAGTTGCTCTTCTCCCACGAGAGCACTAGATTGACTTCACAACACTCCATAGAACTCGGTGTAGATAGTCTAGGTATTGATCAAACGAATCCCATAGACCGAAAAATTGTCCATGAAAACCTCAAGAAAGTTTCCCACCATGTCAGCGAAAGCTGCAAGGATACACCTCTGAAATGTGATTGGGGCATTACATAGACCAAATGGCATCCATCTGAAGGCGTATGTACCAAATGGACAAGTGAACGCAGTCTTCTCTTGATCCTCGAGAGCTATAGAAACTTGATTGTACCCAAAGTATCCGGCCCAAGAAGCAGAAGTACTCTTTCGTTACTAATCTCTCGAGAATTTGGTCAATGAAAGGCGATGGAAAATGGTCCTTCTTGGTAGAGAGATTGAGTCTTCTTTAATCTACGCACACTCGTTAAGAAGTGGATACTTTGGTCACAATCTCCTCTCCTTTGTCATTCTTTACGATAGTGATCCCTAATTTCTTCAGTACTACATGTAGAAGGCTCATCCATTTGTTGTCCGAGATGGGATATATGAACCCGTATCGCACCATTTTTGACTTTCTTTCATGAGAACCTCCCAAAGGTTCGAATTTAACCTTCTCTGAAATTCATGGAAGGATTTCTTATCTTATTCAAGGAAAATGCGATGCAAGCAAAAGGAAGGGTTGATCCCATGGAGATCCGAAGTTTTCCAACCAATAGCCTTGCGGTTTCATTCAAGAACCTCCATCAGACAAGAATCCTGATCTTTGGTCAGATGGATATTGATGATGACCAGGTACATGTTATGTTCATCTACAAGGAAGTCATACTTCATATTGGAGGGCAGTTGTTTCAGCTGAGGCAGAGTGGGAGCTGCTTCGACAGTGACTTCGGATATCATAACAAATGGTGGTTCTTTCATCCGATCGGTGTCCACCCTACTTTGTTCAGCTTCTTCACTAAAAAAATACAAAAAAATCAATAATATCCTCTTCGTTGCATAAATTCTCAACGATCCGCTCTTAGTCTTAAGGGCACATGATATCCATTAAAAACTAATCAAGCGATTCAATAAGAATCTCATCATGATCGACAAGGGGAAATTCGATTGCATTCTCCATTCCTTCCTCGGGGCAGAGGAATTCATGGATCTCATTATCATCCATAAATAGGTTGGTATCTTGAAAATCAGCTAAAAAGTCACAGTCTTCGGAATGGTTGATCACCCGCATCCGATGTAGGTGTACCCTTTATAGCCTTTGCATCGAGCACAATCTCTTTTCGAACTTTGTTACCGTTAGAGATGAACGTGATATCTCCGATGTCGTAATTCACTACTGCATTGGTTGTTCACAGGAACGATCGTCCAAGGATGATGGGGGTAAGGAGTAGAGACGTGGAGACGTCCATGTCTAGCACAA
Source organism: Ottelia alismoides (assembly GCA_037367405.1). NCBI lineage: Eukaryota > Viridiplantae > Streptophyta > Magnoliopsida > Alismatales > Hydrocharitaceae > Ottelia > Ottelia alismoides. The sequence goes on along the minus strand of JAZKJV010009388.1, from coordinate 36,725 downwards.
GGAAATCATTAAGGAATTGCATCCTGTGAACCGTGATGATTACATCGTCTAACATGCCCCTAGGTCGCTTGATGGATTTATCTGTAAATTGCAGAATCATCTTTGTAGGTTTGAGCGATCCTAACCCGAATTCAGTGAGCAGTGAAGCTGGCATTAAATTGACAGAAGACACATTGTCGAGCAAAGTGCGTTCAAACTCTTGGTTAAACATCTGACATCGAACGAGTGGTGCTCCCTTGTCTGCCTTTTTGTCTGAGAGATTGATGATGGCATTGACTATGGCCATTATATGTATATGCTTTACAGACTTGTCACTTTTACTCCTTGCATTGTAAGGATGAGGCCTACGCCAAAGTGCATTCAAACTCTTGGTTAAACATCTGACATCGAACGAGTGGTGCTCCCTTGTCTGCCTTTTTGTCTGGGAGATTGATGATGGCATTGACTATGGCCATTATAAGGATATGCTTTTCAGAATTGTCACTTTTACTCCTTGCATTTAAGGATGAGGCCTACGCCTAGTTTTACATGCATCTTTTTATCCTTTCTTTACCATCATATACTCAAGATCTTTCATCAATGGCATATTAAGACCAAATTTTGAATAATTTCTACAATGGCAGAACCAAACAAAGCATTTTTCAAAATTTCAAATTTTGTGTTTTACCATTGCCTCTGGAAAAGGAATATTTACAGAATCTGAAACTGTATCATTCAAAGTTTTGTCCGTATCATTATTTACATATATATGGCAAAAATGTGTAAAATCATCTACAAGTGGTGGACAAAAAATGCAGGCTCAGCTTCATGTGCTGGCTTTAGATCCGTTGCATGTGTGGAAGCTTTAAGATTGAAACTGGTTATGTGGTATGTGCATGCATCTCCAAGGTTGTCTATTCTCCCCCAGATCTATTGTTGTCGTTCTGTATTTTTGCATTTTCTTCTTTTTGGTGATTTTTTCGCAGATGGTGCTCCTTCAAAAATGATGCTTGGTCCTCGTGCTGGCTGGACTGACGATTCCCCATCATTTCTACCTGAATTGGGAAGATCGTTGCACACTACTTGCTCCTTGCATCGGAAATTATTCGGATTAGTCTCGACTTGGACTGGTACAATGGTTTTGGCAGCCGTTAGATCGTCAATTTTTTGGTTCACCTCAGCCATATTCTTCATTAGTTGTTCCAAGCATGTGAGGGTCGGGTTCACCGATGTGACCTTAGAAGAGTTTCCCAATTGGGGTCGTCTGATTCTTATAGTGTGGGGGAGGTTGTTGTTGGCAACCCTGGGAAAATTAATAAAGAGAAGGGCGAGAAAAGTATTGTGAGTAATGCTGAGAGGGATAAAAAATTTGATATGATGCAGCCAACTGCTATGGAGGAAAGCCTTGGTGACGGTAGCCAAAATTGCGTTGTCGATAACCTTGCCTTCGGGTGTTCCCATATTGCAGAGGTTGCTGGTTCTGGGGTGGGTACAACTGGAAATTCCTCCCTTCATATTGCTGCTAGTGGTATGGCCAGTTGCCCGAGTGTTGATCCTAAGGGTGTCCCTGAGGACGGGTCAGTTGTTGTTCATGCTCCCCGACACCATTTATCTCTTGAATTTACAACGGGGGTGGAGGAAACTGTTCCAGATAGGTTGGCAACATCTTGAATTGATAAACGACCATATGGTTCTAGGACTGTGAGGGTTGCTCCGGGACCTGCACGTAGTATACGTGTTGGACTGGTTGGGTTGCGGGAGACTCGATTGAGGAGGTTGTATCGATGCTAGCTCTTTCTGCTTAGCGGGAGACTCGACAGTGGCAGACACAGAGTTGCAAGCAATGGCATTCAAAACTCAAACGAGTTGTTCCAGCTGCTGCAATATCAAATCGAGTTTTTCGAAACCATGGGTTCTCTTCTCAATGACTGAAAGTTTCTCGAGGTCTTGCGACCTCTTATATATGATGTAAACCTTGGACAGGTGGCTCTCGATGATGCTAAGATTGGAGCTCTCATCCTTGTTTCAGCTGAGTTGTCGTGTTAACAGGCATGTGGATGGTAGCAGGCATCTTCATATATGTGCGTGATGAGGATTGAGTGGCCTCTCCTTCAACCATCTCCTCAAAAATGTTCCAGACGACATCCTCATCCCCGTTGAAATGTGAGCCACCACAAACGCTATCGACGAGCCTCTAGCTTTCCAGTGTCAACCCACCAAAGAAATGTTGCACGAGACTGGTCTTTGGGATCTCGTGGTGGGAGAACTTTTCCTGGAACTCCTTGAATCTCTCCCACACCTCATGTATCATCTAGTGGGGGTGTTGACAAAAGCTAGAGATGTGAGCGTGTGTGTGTGGTTAACATCGTCACTACTTTTCCTAGGTGATCGACCCAATACATGGCCTTATCTTGGAGGCTGAAAGGAAAAGCAATCATCTTGATCATCCCCAAAGGATATTGGGGTAATGAGTGGTGGCACAGATGTGACCAAATTTTTTCAGGTGGATGTGTGGTTCCTCAGTTGTGTTCTCGTGGAAGGTGGAAAACAGAGACATGAACTGCAGCTTCAACTCAAAATGGGCATGTATTGGTGGAATCTGTATCCACTTGGTGACTTGACATACCCTAGGGTTGTAAGTTTCCTTCAAAGTTGGCTTCGGTGACGGTGGTCCTGCCTCCCATATCTCGTAATGGGGTCCACCCACAGAAAAGACTTCTTCTGCACCTCCTTGGTTAAACTCATTCTTCGTGTTTGGTTCATCCTCCCTCCTGGCATCTCTCTCATCAGTCCTCCTCCTCAAATCGTTCAGCATATCTTGGAAGGCAGTCTAGGATAGGGCCTGATTGGTTAGTTGTTGTTGGATGGCATGTATTGAAGCGAGCAACTGACTATTGACTTCATTCTACGTGGTATATTGCCTTTCCCCTGGTCTGCCTTCTCGGCTAGTTGGGGTTGTGGTCCTTTTCCCCTTCCTATAGGAACCATCTCAGAGTCGGCTTGAAACTCTATCTCGTAATCAGGTTGATGATCTGCTGGATGGAATAAACCATGATCAGTCTCTGTCTGAATACCAGCTGTGGAGATGAATCTGGAATTAAGGTCAATCCCAGTTTGTCATGAATGGAGCATAGGATATTGACTAAAATCGATCTCCATCCACATGGGGTTGAGTCAGGGGCAAGATTAGTCTCAGTTTATTTGGGAAAGGAGAGCTAGATCGGGTTGTGAGTCCATCCCGAACAACAAATTTATTGGACAGAGGCAAGTGTTGAAGGAAGAGAGGATCGAGGAGTCCAAAGAGAAATTCGCAAGGTCCGAACTGGATCCATGGATATCATCCTGCATTATTGGAGATATTGACGACACGGAATCGATGTGGGCATCGGTGGAGTTCCGACTAAACCATCCATACGACGACATCTTGAGAGGGTCAAAAGAGAAAGATGATGGATGAAGAGCACAGAGACAGACATGGAATAAAAGGAATGTAAAACAGTAGAAGGCTCACAATGAGCAAAGGTTAAAGAGAAGGAGAGCAAAATTTGTGCGAGTGTGATGTTTTTGATCTTGACCTTAATAAGACTAATCAATCAAACCTCAAAATAATGGACTTACCAACTTGACCTGTGAAACCGTGAAGGTTTGATAATTATCTTTGTAAGTTTTAGATTTTATTTTTCAAGCAATTTATATCTTTGAACGAGTCCTTAAAGTGGTACACCTATAGGAGAGAGAGTACTGGTGGAAAAGTATCCCATACCTGTCCTCCTCCATTGTAACATGTAGTCTGCACTTTTTAAGGTCCTCGTAACCCTTCATGGATCCCTACTCAGCCAAATAAATAGAGGGAGGAAGTCAATAGGAGAAACCACTACTTGAACCTCATACGCAATGGAATCACCAGTGTGCTAGGACCTACTCGTATGCAAGATGATGAGACAGACACCCCCGTGAAGACGTGGCCTAAGCTCAATACTTAGGACGAGGTTGATGCTCTACACAATAGAGAACATCATCATTGACCAATCCCTACTCGTTTAAGTACGATAGAAGCGCCAATACTTTGGAAATCCACGAGATACACAAGGCAGGCACAGATTGGGTTTTGGGCTCTATTCCTTAAATAACACTCTCTTACATGGAATGAGACCTTTCAATACAACATGAAAACAAATGAGGGCTTTGCATGCCCAAGGTAATGAGTCTAACTAATCAATTTTATTTAGGTCAACTATTTTTAGCAGCCCTTTTTATTTTTTATGTTATCACTTGCTTTGATTAGATTCAATACAAGCGCCTAACATTTTTGTATTTTTCTTTGATTCATATATGATTCAAAAATAGAGAGAGATAGCAGAAAAGCAATACAAGGAGACACTAAGATGGAAATCTCACCTTAGTGCCTAAATGACGATTGCTCGGTTAGAAGACTTACAGTGCTTCCCATCTCTCTCCATGCACGATGCAAAATAGGATTTTATAAACACATACTATATGCTGATATGCACACGGAAATCGTCCTAAGCAAGAAATTATTGCACGTGAAGAACCATATGCTAAACACTAAGAATAAAACCTAGAGTCTGGTCTTGGAGCCTCCTCGGTGCCCACCATAGTGGGTCCTGCGAGCGATGTATGGAGTGCTCCTACAGCACGTGGTTTCAAGACTAGGAGTTCAACAATTAATAATACTAAGTCTAAAAGTGAAGATTATAGGTGCATGCAAAATGGTTAGGTGTTTGACATTAGGTTACATGATCAAGAAAGCCTAAAGACTAAGGGCTCATTCCACAAAACAACAAAAAAATAAGATGGAAAGCACAAATCACGAGAAACAAATAAAATAATGCGGTGGAAACATGGAAAATGCGGGTGATCCCCCAAGTGAACAAACACTTAGAAAATGGGCCTAAGTGTCCAAGTCCAATGTACTTGTATTATTACAAATTAATATTGCAGAATAAAGAGTCTCTCTCTAACAAAAATAAAATGCCTAAGATATTGTCCTATCTCTAAAGACTCCTGCTCTCTCCTGTCGGCTAGGTCAGAATAGTTGGCTCCTCGTCCCCAGGCTGCGTAGAATCCCTTAGGCAATCCTCCTCGGTCCGCGGTCCCTCGCAAGAAGACAAAAGAAGAGATGTCAGACAATTCAGAATTGATAATCACATAGAGAGCAATAAATAGTACAAGAATGGCTAAAAAATATAAGAGACAAAAACTACTCTACAAACCGATGCTCCCGGGCAATGACGTCCGACAATGACGTCATTTGATGAATACGAAAATCAAGGTGTATAAAATGAGCCTCACAAGGTGAGGACTCCGTCGTTTTGACAACTCCTCAACAATTGCACTCAATCAACAATTAACCCATACAATGAGTAAATCGAGCAAAATCATGTGAATCAAAATCTATTATACCCTACTAAAAATGTATATTGACAAGCAAGTAGGGGTCAAACTCAAGAAGCAATGGTGTAGAGCAAATGCAAGATAGAAAATCAAAGCACAACATGTCTCCCACCACTTAGCCAAAGTATGCTTTTGTGGGTTTTTAATTTTATAATTTTAAATTTTATTTGTTTGTTCTATATTTTTTATGTCTTGATTTAAATTTTATATTTTTGTATTTTCTTTTTATATTTTCATATATGTATACTTCTTTTTATATTAAATAAGTAATATAGAATATATAAGGTTATATATACAATGTTCGCTAATATAACTATAAATACTAATAAAAATATTCAAAATATAAAAAATAAAATGTTTTTGGGTTTTAAACAATTTTTACTATTTTTGAACGAATTTTGCTAATTTTTATGGATTTTTAAAGTCAAAAACATCTCAAAACATGGATAAAATAAATGGGTCGAATTAAATTAGAGATGAAAAATACCAAACAATATCAAAATTTCTCCAAATTAATTTTAATTTATAAATAATAATATAGAGAACATGAGGACGAGGAAGAGATAGACAACATGAGGACATGATTGCTTTGTTTTGATTTGTTGTTTAGAGGTGTTTTCTTGTCCTCGTCTGCTGCTTAGGACAAAAAGGGGATGTGGGGTGATTGTGTTGGGTGGCCTCGCCATATGCTGCACAAGCGACCGTGAGTTGGAGATCCTCTTCACGCCACATGCAGAGGCTGTGAGGTTAGGGCGTAGGTTGTTGGCGAGCAGAAGTTGTGGGGCAGAGATGTTGGCATTGGCTGGGGTTTGATTGTGGGCAACAACTGCTATGGGATGGATAATAGCTTAAAGAACATGGTTTTGTTTGCCCCCCTGGATGAAGATCACTGGGGTGAAACTGTGCGCTTGGAATCGTTGCATGAGACGACGAGAATCCTATAGATTTTTATAAAGGATTTTAGGGCTTTTCAATTTTTAGGTGTTCTTTTTATATTTTTATGGATTTTTTATTTGGAGTTGTGAAATAACAAATAAACATAAAATACTTTTTCTGTAATTTTTCAAAAGCAATTATATTTTGTTGGTATTTTCTAAGTAAAACAGGGGATTTTTATGCTAGAAATGATTTTTAGTAAATAATAAAAGGTCCTAAATGCAAAATACAAATATAGCATAGAACTAAAAGAAATCAGGAGCCTACACCTATTTTTGGGATTTTTCTGAGCACAAATAATATTTTAAATAAATACAACAAACACATAAAAATTTAATTGCTGGTAGGGGAAGAAATGTAATTAAAATGATATCTTGGGACTAGATTGTAATTTTCAGAAAAATATATAACATGAATAAAAAGTTCTTGGGCCAACATGAATTACAATAAATCATGAGGGCCTTCCTTCAAAATAGCCAAGCTCATGTGTATGGACACGTGAGCCTTACTGGCAAGGACTAGAACGGAAATATAAATAGTACAAAGGTTTGTAGGCAAAATACACTAAAATATAATAAATGCAAATAAAAGATTAAATGATAATATTTAAATACAAAAATACGTAGGGTAAAGTTCGCAAAATACCGAGCACACTGCACGGATGAATGACTCTGATGATCCACTTAAGACACACGGTGCCTCCTCGTTTGGCGATGACGGTTTGCCTCAAATGCCCAGGATTAGATCTTGGTGAAGGATTCGATAGTGCATGCTTGGCTTGATCGGACGGTGGTTGAATTTCGCGAAGAACAGAGGTCAATCCGACAACGCAGGATGGGTCTGGATGAATGCTCGAAGAACCTGATCTTGGAGACTTCAATCCTTTGATTCTCCATAGTCTTTCGTCCCCAGTGGCTCATTGAAGATGCAAAACACTCCTGGGAGTGCTTCCACACCAGATGGGAGGCTCAAAATGACTCGAGACCCACTGGAACTAGTTCAACAAGGTCTGGGACTTGGGGTTTCAGAATCTACATCGAAAGCCAATGCAAAGGGAGTATTTTCTTTTCGCTACCTACGTGATTAAGGTCATAAAAAGGGGTCGAAGATTTGGGGAGCTTCTGGTGGTCGAGGTGAGGCGTAAACGAATCGAGTGATGTGTCTTCGACGAGCGTCAAAGGTGAGGCAGTAATCTCTAGTTCTATGCAAGAACTGGGGGAATAAAGGTGTGTGAGGCATAGAGAAGGTGAAAGGAAAGAAGAGTGAGGTGAATAGGGAGGCAGAAGATGGTTGGTACGGTCGAGCTATGGCGGCGGGCCAGGAGCTCTGCCGTACGATGAAGTCGGGATTTGAGAAATACAAAGCGGAATTAAAAAGAATAAAAGGCAGAATTATACTATCGCTTCTCTAAGGAACAAAAAGGACAAGAAGATGGGGGCTTACCGGACCTAAACCAGACAACGACAGAGATGGCAGCGGAGGAGCTGGTAGAGCTCCGGATCCCTTCGATTCGACTCCAATCGAACCGCTAGACCCTCCCAGAGGTTCCTGCTGTCACCGGGAATCTTTTCGGTACGTTAGGGTTAGGTTTTCATGGCGGAAGAAGATCAAAAATCAAAATTGGGTGGAGGCAATATTATATACTGGTGGGATTAGGGATGTCAGCGGGTCGGGTTTGGGGCGGGTATTACTATTCCCAAACCCATACCCATTTATAATATCACTATCCATACCCGCCCATTTATTAAACGGGTAATTTCTAGCGGGTACTTATATACCCGTCGGATACCCATGTACCCAATGGGTACCCATATCTTCGACAAAATCTTAAGTCGTTTATAAATGTATAAAAGAATTTCATAGATAGACGAAAGAGAGTGAGATCGTGTAATATGATGTTTCATTAAATTGTGCAATATATAGGTAATATTAAATGTGTGTATATGTTAAATATTTAAGTCTTTTGTGTTGATAGTTTTATTTATTAAAGATACAAAAAGTTAGTTGAACATGAATAAACAGATGGAGAGGAGAAAATTGATTTGGATATTTATACATGTAGATCGATATATATTAGATATGAATGGATTTGGGTCTTGTTTGATTAAAATGCAACACACACATCTATCTTTTTATATATTTTTTATTTGGGTTTGGGGCAGGTTCGGCTTCGGGTACCCACAAGGCAATCCCAAACCCATACCCGTATGGGTAGTCAATTCAAAGCCCAAACCCATCCAAAAGTAAATGGGACAGGTTTCAGATCCTTAAATGGGGCGAGTTCGGATCGTGTATCCAATGGATTGACCCAGATTGACATCCCTAGGTGGGATTTGGATCATAGAGAACAAGGAGTATGGGGATCCATTGATCGAGGAAACCTACTAGGGTGAAAGACCACAAATCAAAGGTCAACCATCGTGAAGAAATCGAAGTCCCTCGATCATTGGATCATGAGGTAAAATCAAAGAAGATGGGGAGAATCGAGGCTTCAAATATATCAGAATTGAGGTCAGACAGTTGGCAAGAGGTCAACTAATGGGGGGCTTCCCATTGGTCCACCTAAGCCACTGTAGGACAAACCCGATTTAAAATTTGGATTTAATTCAAAATAAATTAGGAAAGGATTTTATTAATTTTCTTTTATAACATAAAAAATGTTCATGATTTAATTTAGGATTTTAATATGATTTTTATTTGTTTTTTTGAGTTTTTTTATTGTAATTTATTTTTTAGGGTTTATTTATAGGTATATTTACCTATGTTATGTATATTTATTTTTATTTTGTGACTTTAAATTTTGACTTTCTTATTTTATATATTTATAACTTATTTTTATATATATAAATATATTTTTATTATATTTTTATGATATAATATATACACTAAAATAAATAGGTATATGAAATATATAGGTATAAGTATAGGTATTTTATCTATGTATTTAGTATACATATTTTATTTTTAATATTTTATTTATGATTTTATTTTAGTTTTAATACGAAAATATATTATAAATAATATTCACAACATTATAAAAATATACAATTACAAATAATAAATAATAGATGAAATTAATATTTTATTTAGGTATATTGTACAATGAGGGTCCAAAACCTAACTTTCACGCCGTAACTCCCAGAAATATAAAACCTCATTAAGTATCTTATCAAAAGTTATATATAAAGATGATTTTGATATATTTTGAGTTTGTATTTGAGAGATATGGATCTGAGAAGTTGGGATTTTGAAATCATATTCAGAGTATAATTTGTACATTATGTATTATTTTTATATAACTCAATTTTGTATTTTTCCATATATTATTATCTACAATTTCATGTACAATTTTTCTTTATTTGAATAATAAATGTAGAAAATAAAATAGGTCCCAAAATGAATTAATGATGAATAAATACCTATGATTTTTATTGTATTTATGGCCCTTATCTCCCACCTACTTTATTCTTTATCATCCTAATCATCAAGATGCCTAGGCCTCATGATTTAGGGTCATAAAATACCTATGGAATTTTATTTTTTTCTTTTCTTTATTCTATAATTGTGGCATTAAAAATCGTATTTTATATAGTATTTATACAATAAAGAATGCACGCTTAATTTGTACAAATTAAGGCTATTTACATGCATTAGATAGGGCTTTTAAGGCCAAAATGATAGAATAAAGGTTATGAATCGAGATTCATCAACCAGTGATAGAGATCTTCCTTGTCGTTGAGCGTTTGTGGTCGAGATCAAGGATGAGCGGCGTGATCTTCGCCAAGGTGCTACTGCGTCGCACCTCACCGCGATCAACCTCCTTGACTTTCGCCGCCGTGTCGAGGTAAACATACATGAGGTTTCAACCTCCGTTCTTATGCGATAACTCTGTCCATTTACTTTGTTCATCAATTCCAGGTTAGATCTCCATATTTTCTTCGCAATTACTTTCTTCTCCTTTTTTTCTTCTCATCTTACTTGCGCCGATATCTTCTCGTCTTTCCACATACCTATTCGATTATGATAATCATCATCTTCATCCACATTGCATCCCATTTCTCCATACTTCCTATCGCAGCCGATCATCTCAAGTCCATCAGATCTGAGTTTAGATCCAAATCCCTCACATGTGAAGGATCTGCATCTATATCCATTTATTTTCGTGCAGAAAATTTGGCTGAGAAGATCGGTTTGGAGAAGACAGGTCAAGCCTGAAGCTCGACGTACATTGGTCGCACCCGAGCAGACCTGCACGTGTAGCTTCTTCACCTGGAGTGTCGCCACCACTGTTGAAGATAAGCAGCTCCGCCTTGCAATGTCGTGCACTGTCCCAATTGGATCTGATTAAGATCGAGTCGGATGTCGCTTCGCTATCGCCATCGTCTTCCTCACTTGAAGCTTCCATGAATCCCTTTTTGATCGATGACAACATCTGACCATGAACCATTGTGGGAAGAACACATGCAGTTCTAGAAATTGTAGATCGATCCATTAAGCCTTAGGTTCAATGTAGAAGTCGTTGATCGACGACCATGGCTGGAGTCTGAACACCATCAGAGAACGACGAATGCCATCAACAGTTAAACCATCGTATCATTGTCGCTTCGTCACCGCTTAGAATAGAAAGGGGGAAGAAGAACTCCAAGAATAGGAGCACTGCCCCCGATACATTTTCTGCCTTCGGATCAAGCTTGATCAGACGCTCGAGATTCCGTCACACTTCACCGACCTCACCACTTAGGGACATCACATGCGCCTCACGTGCATGCCCTGATATATTTCGAGGTAATTTGCAAAAAATCCCCTTGAACAATTCTTAAATACTAACAGATCCTTTGCAACCTCAGCACGCGCATGTGACGACTGGAATATTTGCGCACGAGCCCCTCCAGTTCATGCTCTTTCTTCACATGCCACTATTTCCAGTATATACTATATAATCCTATATAGTATATTACATATTACACACTATTAAATACATATCAAAGAAAAATACAAAATATAACAAACTTTCTAAAATACATAAAACACTACTTACTATACTATGTATAACTTTAGTTTAAAAATATTTTTTATTTTTAATTATCATTTAAACACACAAAAATATAACAACCTTATCAAATATATAAAAAATATAAAAATTCTTATAAAAAACCGAAAAAATTAGCTCTAGTATATTTAACTATAATTTAGATAATAAGCCGAAAACAAAATAAAAATTCAATATTCAAACCAATGAAAAATACAAAATACATTAAAATTTCAAAAAACCATAACTAATTCAATAATAAATCACAAAAAAACATACAATACCTCATTTGAAAGGTATTTTCATCTACTTTCTGATAAAAATACATTAAAACATTTTCTTACCGTTTATTATTTTTAAAATAAAAAATCCTTTTTTCAATAAAAATATTGTTTTGTACTTTAAAAATAATTCAAAAGTCATAAAAATATTAAAAAAACCTAAAAATACATAAAAAATAATAAATAAAAATAAAGACAAAAATAATACAAAATAAAAATCAAATAAAAATATAAAATACAACACTTATATTTCTCTACTTATAGGTATATAAAATCGCAAAAACAATATAAAATTCTTAAAATCAAATAAAATCCAGAAAACTTCCATAAAAAAGCAAAAAATAGGAAACTCTTTTACCTTAATTCTCTAGTATTTTTCCTTAGTTTTCCATAGTTTGCCTCCCTGAGTTCGACACTCCGTACTAACACTATACACATTTAGTTTAGGAGTATAAATAACACAAAAATAATTTTTCTATGAATTTCAGTCGATCAACACAACGACAACTGTCTAAATTTTTAGACGACTCGAGACTTAAACACTCTGATTGATGTCTTTCATATATAAGATATTATATTTATAGGATCAGGTTACAAGGGACCTAGGTATAATCCAACATTCAAGGTATATAAAAACTTTAAAGGCTTGATGAAATATTGTGAGGTGTTATTAATCATGGAACATTACCGATAACTTGATGAAATGACCTCAAACTACTACTCTGTTGAGCACTTCCGATCGGGCATGTTAGGAATGTATGTTTTATACAAATTTTGAAACACATATTCTACTAATAATTCTAAGTAAATCCACCAAGGTTTCTTTTCAAAAAAAGAAATGTTTGTGGCACCAGTACGTGTAACGTTACATGCACATTGGTGTAAGCTCCCCAACCTCTTTATATTTTATATCTGATTTTATTTTTGATTTGTTTTCAATATCATAATGATGAAATTTTTGAAAAGATGTTTATTTTTTGTAAAGGGAATTTATGCCTTTTTACGTTTTTCATGATTTTTAATTTTTATAAAGGATATAAAAATAGGTCAAAATATTTATGGTTTATATACGTGAGTGGTGTAAAGTGCACAGACTACACTATTTTTGGCCGTGAAGTTCTTAACCATTGTTAGAAATGATTGCCGAGGTGGTTCCCAAATCTATCATCTATCTAGAAATTAGTGTTCAAATCATTCTTTAAGAGGAAGACATTCATGTCCACCTTCACAGGGGGAAGAGCTGGGGCTTACGTAGAACCGAGCATGCTCACAACGATGGAGGAGATCAGGGTTCACATGCATAAGGTGGAGGAGGTGGGAGCTCGTGCGAGGTGAGGGCTCTCATGGGTGAAGAAGGATGCGACAACTCGTGGACGAAGAGGAGGACGAAACCTGGGATCGCATGGGGCAGAGGTGATTGGGGAGTGTGACGAGAAGGACATAAATGGGGTGGCAAACAAGTGGGTGATGACATGCGTGTGGAAAGGGCAATGGAAGGAAATGTTGACCACATTGCGGGTGGCGACATGTATGGAAAGGGAAATGGAAGGAGATGATGTCGACCGAGGTAAACATCTATAAATGAGGGGCATTTTCATCCGTAAGATGACAAGTTGACAACATTGATGTCTTCCCATCATATACCCAACTAATTGATAATATTCTATATTGTTACTTTTTAAAGTTTAAGTATAGCATTGAAATTAGGTGTATATAGTTCAGAAACTTTTGTATAATATAATCTATTTTTTTTGCGTCAACTAAATGAATGGAGTTTTTTTATTATCAAATCCTTTCTCCCCTCTCTCTTCGTCGTCACTTTTAACCCTGATAGCCGCCGTCGTCAATACACACCTCCTCGCCGCGACACCGCCGTCACCTTCTCCTCGTCACGCCTCCGCCGCCTTCTCATCCCCCGCTCCACGCTACCTCTGCCACTTTCTTCTCTCCGCGCTACCGTCTTCACCTTCTCCTCGCGACACCACTGCGGCCGCCTCCCCTTACCACCTTTTCAGCCCGCACTGCCACATCGACTCCCATCCTCACCGCCTCCTTTGCCGGTTGCCATCGCGCGACCCAGAACATGTATAGCACGCTTTCTCGGTGACGAACTTGCTTCTGTTGTAAGGACAGTTCCCCGTTCTTCCCCCCTCCCCAATCTTTGACGGTGGGCTGCATTATGAGAATTATGTTGATGAAACGCCGGTGTTCTATTCCTGCAAACATTGGCATATACTCCGATAGATTTAGTAATTGTTTCGATTGCTCAGAATATTGTGGGTGACTAAACAACCAGTTCGCGTTTTCCGTTGAATTTTGTCATTTCCAGTGCTGTTAATTGTCACACATTTGATTGTATGTTAACCACCACACCCCCCCCCCCCCCCCCCACACACACACACACACACAAATTTAACATGCCTTTTATTTTGGAACCAAACCATGGTACACCATGTTCTTTTAGCTTTTTAATCACATCGACTAAGTGAAAGTGGGTGAAGCAGAAACTCTTCATATGTGCTTCATTTCTGACTGGTTCTAGTGGTTAAGTAATCACCAATGGAAGTTATATTTGAGATGTGATAGTGGTAAGTTTTGAGGATTCTTATAGTTGAAGTTCTGTTCTCGTTTTCTTTTCAGTTGTCATGGAGTGTGCTTTAGATCATATCAGTCTATTTTTTAACTTGATATCTATGCTTTTCTCGGTGCAAAGTGGTATGATGAGTTCAATTTCTGAAACATTGATGAGCTATCCAATCAAATGCCTTCGAAGTTCTCTGACCACTTTGCTGGGCTTCCTGCTAGTCTGTCTACAATTGCTTGCAGCTCAATGCCTAGTAGGTCTCTATCTCACAATGGTAATGTAGCAGTTTTAGATTACGTGATTACATTTTTTTTAATTTTAAGCAGTTCAGTCTGTCCAGAGCACCTACATCCCAGCATTTTAATATTTATTTTTTGTGCACTTAATTTTTTTTCTCAATGCACCAGTTAGCCCCCTGTGATCATAAGATAGTGATGCACAGGGAAACTTCGAGATAAGGGTATAATGGTGCCATATTACCATCTTTACAGGCAAATGGTTCCAATGTGGTGATGATCCAAATGGTTCATTCATCAGCCACGTTGCTTCTTGCCTAAATTTGAATCATCGTAAGCTTTTTATATATTTTTTTGACGAAATCAGTTGATTTTCGATGGTTTTGGGGATAGTTTTTCTGTGTTTGCCCACTGTCATTGAATGGAATGATGAGTAAAGCACACAGAGTACATGATGAATGCTGCTTATTAAACACCTTCAAAGTTCTCTGACCATTTGATGCTTTAGAGTCCATCTCATTTTCTTTTTCTCCCGAATTCACAGATTTACCTTTCAAGAGAATTTGTTTTTGTGTGTAATCTTGGAAATATTAGCATATTAATAAGAAACTCTTACTATATTGTTCTTAAGGTTTGATTATGCATTATTCATTTTCAGTTCTCTCCTGTTTAATCTACGAAAATGTTTACCAAATATTTAAAAATATTTTTTTTATTGAAGTTTTGAATGTTAATTGTGTGTTATTTGTACTACGGATAACATTTGAAAGGGCGAGTTTACTATATTTTCTCTCTTTAAATAACTTGTTTTCTAACATTTTTTGGGGATATCAGTCTAAGTTATCACATTTTTATTAATACCTGGTCTGAACCAAGTTTCTCTTTATAGGTTTCTCTTGATCATTGTCTCAGAACTTAGTGTCTTAGATTGGAAGATTGTAAACACTTGGTTTTGCTAGAGTTAATTTTTAGTTCTTTAGTTAAATACTTGTGATGTAGATGGATTTGGTAGAATCCATAATCCGGTCCAAATTCTGGTATCATTGGATTAGCTTGGTTTGGTTTTATTATTCTAATGGATTGATTGGATTGATATTTTTTTAAATCCAGTATATTACGGATTTTATTGGACCAATGCCGAGATTTGATTTGATCCAATTCATTTATATTTTAATATATTTATATATAGACATATTAAGTTATAGTGTGTCTGTTAAGTTATTTGCATGCAACACTCAAATTAGCGTTAGAGAAAAAATGACCACAGATTAAATATTAAAATCGGCAATTCTCTTTTCCAGTTTACAGTTTCCTAACATACAATATACTATTATAAATCCAAAGAAAGATGAACACACGGATTAGATATAAAAAGTCAAACTTTTCCACTCTACTCATATTTTCATGAAATCCCACCCATCTTTGCCACTTTTTTACTGTTCCTCCTGTCAAGTACTACCTCTGCCATGTCGAGCCTCTTCCTCAAAAACTTAAATACCGTCTGGTTATTTGCCTCCTCACCAAACCCATCATCAACTCAAGCATAGGCTGATCTACAAGCCAAAGATGCAAGTCCATAGCACAAAATTCAAGCATCCCTCACAAGCCAACAATGAAAATGTTGACACTAGCATCTTCTTCCTAGCCTCAGCTGGATGCATCCTCAGGCCAACAATGAGAAGTCCAACCCGGATCCCCGAGCACCACCTTCAAGGATATGTAGAAAATTTTACTTTTTTATCAAACAGATTGTGAATAGAATATATCATATAACATGGTAAGAACTTGATCTAAGATGCGATGGTATGAGCATCATGCTTCACATTGTCATTAGCTAATGAGATGGGAAAAGGGGTTGTCTCAAAATTGCTTCTCCTTCCATATATTGATATTCACTGCCAAGTTGATCCCCATTTTACAATGCTAATTTCACAGTCTTAGGTTAGGTGAACACTATTTATATTCACTGCCACTTAATGGTCTAGTGGTAGTACAGTGTGTCTACCACACAAAAGACCAGGGTTCAAATCCCACTCTTGTAGTGGTTGCGTTAGGTAATCGACGGCCAACGTAAAAAATAGTCGAATCTTTCAACATGGATTTGAGTAAGAATCCTTGTAGCCGACCCTACTTGTAGTGGGAGAAGGCTTAGTACATTTTTTTTATCTGGTTCAAGCTGTTCAGAATGCCGATAGAAATCCACTAGGAATTTGCAACATACGCAGCTGCCATAATTGGAAGGTGATAGTGGTGAGTAGTTAGGATTCTTAAATTCAAAGTTCTATTCTTGTTTCCTTCAGTTGTTGAGTGTGTTCTGGATCTTGTCTGTGTATTTTACCTTGATATCTGTGATTTTCTTGGTGCAAAATGGGATCTTGTTTTTGATTTATGAAATCCTGATGAGTTATCCAACAAAATGCCTTCAAAGTTTTCTGACCACTTTCCTGCTAGTCTGCAAATTTACTTCTCATTATTTTTATGTGGTGCAGCTCAATGCCAAATGGGTCTCTGTTTTACAATGGTTATAGAGCACTTCAGATTGGTGAACATAGTTTTAAAAAATTGACCCAGTTCAGGCTGTTAGGAGCCTCTACTTCTTGCCTTTTTTGATTCGTTTTTGTGCACATTTTTTCTCAATCCACCGATCAGCTCTTCGTGATCCTAAGATAGTGATGCACATGGGAACTTTGATCAAGGTTTGAAATATCAATATTGATATTGTATCGGTCGACCTCGAAAATGGATATACTGGGGACATATCGGGATATATCGACGATATCGGTGTAAATCTTGGAAATGGCAACAAAAAGTATATTTGCAAATTAAGATCATCCTAGTTCGTAAAGCTATAAATAATATACAAATGCACACTTACATGCAAGAATAATGTGTATTTAGCACATCAATAAACATTATATCGTACATGTTGCCGTTGTCAATGCATATTGTTGACTGCTGAGAGATATGAGATGAAATTCAGATAATAACAATTTAGTGACATCAAGGATGTGTATTTTAGCACATTATATATAGACAAAAAGCCGAGCTATATCGGATATCATACAAACAAGCTAATGAGTATAATAACATATATCTATGCAGATATTCCTTAATCAGCTTTATAATGGTTCCGTCTTCTTCACCGAAAGGCGATAAAGCCCCCATTCAAAACGATGTTCATTTAGATACAAAAGCAAAATGTCAAATAATAGATTAAAAATTGAAAAGTGGATGATATCGAGCAATATCAACCACATATCGATGGTATCGGTCGATATCGATCGATATATGGGAAATTATGTATTGGAATCTTTAATTTTTAACTATAGGAGATGAATTATATATCGTTGATATCTCGTGAGATGTTGGGCAATATCCTGGAATTCGATATATATCCGAATATCGAAACCTCATCAATATTTTGGAATGTTTAAGAGAAATAAAAAAATCTACAATAATTAAGAATAATATGAAAACTCTAAAAATCATTTCCCTAAGAACTTAATAAATACTAGAATTCATAGCATGATACTAGAAACTCAAGAACATGTAGTGTAGAGCACGAAATATACAAAACCCCTAAGAAATCCACCTCTAAATACAGTTAAAATGATGAAAATCACCTTTAAAAAGCCTTATCGAAAGCCAAGATAAGCAAAAACAACTAGATATGGCGAGATGGAAATCTATATCGATGATATTGGTCGATATGAGAGAAAGTTGCATTCAAAACTTCTAGATTTGATCGATACCCATCTATATCCCAATATATCGCCGATATATCCACCAATATATGGAGAAACGACATATATAGTAATATCGATATTAATCGATATCCGATACCGATATCTTGTTGATATATCGACGATATATCCCGATATTTGACTTCTTAACTTTGATTAAAGGGTGTAATACAGTAATAGTGCCATATTATCATTTTCACATTCCATTGGTTCCAATATGGTGATGATCGAAACTATTCATTCATATCCAACTTTGTTTTCTGGCCTAAATTTGAAATGTTTTTGACTTTTTATAAAATTTTAATTTTATTGTATCTTGACAATTCAAGAATTCAGGTGATCTTTGATGGTTGGCTAGTTTTTCTGGGTATTATATGGTGGCTGCCGTTGATTAGGATGATGATTAATTTAAACTACCTGGTGAATATTTTTTAATCACCTTCAAAGCTTCTGACTGTTCGATACTTTAGAGCTTGCCTCATTTTTTTCTTTCTATATGGTGGATATACATTCTATGAGGATTTGTTTATGCACGTAATTTTGGAATTTTTGTTATATTAATGAGGAACTTTTATTATATGCATATTAAGGTCTGCTTAAGCTTTACTTTTTCAGTTTGGTTTTGCTTAATATGTGAAAATGTTTCCTAAATATCTATAAAAATCAATTTCTTAAGTATACAACAAGACTTTTTCCCACATTAAGTAGTAGGCTATATGGATTCTTTGCATCCATTCAAATCTATTTTGTCATTATCGGACTTAGATCTATATCTTCGGATAGTCTCATTCAATTACTTCCTGGGCCTTCGTCGACCTCTCTTAGCGGGCTCGCATCTTCTAACTGGTGCATTAGCCGATCTCCTTTGTAATTGGTGCATCTAATCCAATGCCTTCAATGATCTCTGATCCCTTTACTCTCCAAATTGCTTCTCCTTTGAAATGGCACAGCTCATTGCCATGTTGTTTGCTAATTTACGATGCCAATCTAGCTGTCTTAGATTAGGCGAGTATGGTTCATTTTCGTTTGAAATGTTTTGGGCTGTTCACAGTGAGCAAAATTTCTGGCGGGGAATTGATTTCTGTGGACCCGTTCTCTAGTTTTATTCTTTTAGAGAATGATGCAAATGGCTTTTTGCGGCGTCGATAAATAATTTTTTTTATTGGTAGATATTTGGTAGAAGAACGAGTTGGGTTGAGAAGAGAAATCTTGTCGGTAACGAGGGATTGAAGAAGGAGAACCGTGAAGACCACGTGGAGGGAGGAGAGAAAATAGAGAGGAGAGAGATAAAATCTCAAACTTTGATTAATACTTGACTGACTAAAAACAATGGACTACCCTCTCTTTATATAGGAGAGATGGGTTTACAAAAATAGTAAACTAATTTAAATTGACAACCAACTTGCCTAAACTGACTCTAACTAATTAATTGACCCAATTTCAAATTAAAATCTACGAAATAAACGTTGAGATCACATGCGATCTCAATTATTTAATTAGACAATTATGACAACTTAAAATCGTAAATAAAATTGACAATTAAAATTAACTAAATATTTGGCCCTATATTCGGGGCCCACGCTGCATCAGAGAACCTAGTACTTCTTTAGCCAAATAAAGTTGCCTACATCTCGCCATGTTCAGTTCGTTTTTTTGCACCATTTTTTTTCAATGCGCCAATTAGCCCCCTTGCAATCCCAGGACAGTGGTGTGGTGTGTTAGGAATCTTCGAGATAAGGGTATATCATCTTTGGAAGCAAATTGTCCCAATGTGATAATATGATCTAAACGATTCATTCACGATCTACTTCTCTTTCTAGCCTTAATTTCAAACATTTTAAGTTATTTGCATCTTTCATTTATTTTGTATGATGGCAAATTTGAGAAAATAAGGAGATCTTTGATGGCTTCGGGGTATTTTTGCTGCGTGATTCTCGGGCAGTTGTCATCAAATGGAATGATGAGGAAACCAAACAGAGAGCATGGTGAATATTTTTAATTTAAAACCTTCAAAGTTCTCTGATTATTTGATGCTTTTGATGTCCACCCCTTTTCCTTTATTTAATTTGTGGATTTACCTTTTATAAGAATTTGATTTTATTTGTAATCTTGAAATGTTTTGGTATATATGAATCATAAACTTTTACTGTATTGATATTAGGGTTTTTTTATGCACTACGCAGCTTCTGCTTGGTCTCGTTTGGTCTATGTAAATGTTTTCCAATAAATGTCATAAATATATATATAATATATATATATATATATTTGTATAAAACGGTTTAAAAGCAATTAAATGCTGTAGCAATTTTGACTATTAAATGGACTGTGTTCTTTGTATAACAATGAAATTGAAGGGGCTAGTTTGCTTGTTTTGTCTCGTTCAAAGAACCTTTTCTAATAGTTTATGATGTTTTTTCTTATAATTTTGAGGATGTCATTTTCCCTATTCCCCTGTTTTGACCAAGTTTTTCTTGATAGAATTCTGTTTATTTCTACATGATGGTTCCATCAGAGTTGGTGTCTGGATGAGAAGATTGTAAATACTTGCCTTTTCTAGAGTTAGTTATTAGATCTTTTGGTCAATACCTACTAGTTTGACATGGCTTTTATTTTGGAACAAAACCATGGCACATGATCTTCTCGCTTTTTGTCACGTTGACTGAGTCTTACATTATCTTTACATGAGTTTATTTTACTTGTTACTATTTACGTGCAATGGATGCTCGAGTTCAATATCTCACAACCAAATAATCTGTGCACTCACATTAAGGCCCTGTTCGTTTGGGTCATAAGGAAGAATGGAATAAGGGGAATAAGCCCCCAACCGCTTCCCCCTGGGTACGACTATTCCTCATTATTTCATCTTATTTCACTCTTATTCCTATCTTTATCCCATCTTACCTACCTTTATTTCACCTTATTCTCCTTATTCTTATCCTCCAGCCGAACAGAGAATAGACCCTTATTCCCCTTATTCCCCATCCTTATTCCTGCTTATTCTCCTACCGAACGGGCCCTAAAGGTGGGTAATGTTGGGATTTGAAAATCCCATTGATTGTTGGGATTTGAAAATCCAATTGATATGGACATTAACAATTACCATTAGTGCATTTTTGATTGCCAATTTATGCAGAGAATAAAATCTCTTTATGATGGACAAAAGAGGAAGGTGAATTGGCAACCATTTTGGTTGTCTAGCCAAATATAATAAGGCCAAGGGTCCCCAATCGACATATGTTCTCTTCTCTATTGTTTTCCATCGACAAGAGAGAGCTTGAGAGGCATACGTTCGTGAGGAAGATCCGGGGCTCTTTCAAGATTTGATCTACATCGACAACAAAGGACTGAGCAATGGCATCAGGTATTCCATTACCCTTGAACTCGGATCGATCTTAAGTTTAACAAGTGGTATCAGAGCCATCTCGATTCCGATTTTAGGTTATTTGTATATGTTGGTGATAATCATTGCCTGGTAATTTGTTTTATTATCTTCATGACGTGTTCCATTAAGATCACTGCGTATGTTGTTCATTTGTATCAATAATACGATGAATCTCGTAGTCACTGTTTTTTTTAACCGAATCAATCACAAGGGGATTCTATTTCCTCTTTCCTGACACCTTGCTGTTGAGGGAACATAAGTTTTTTTAATATAATTATATTGTGCTCAATATGGATATGTTTCCTCACATCTGTTTATAAAGATATTGTGATTTCTTTATTTTAGTTCGAGATCAGATCTCCGTTTACACGCAAATGAATTTGATGCAATAAGTCTTAAGTTTCAAAAATATCAAAGTTGTTTGTATTAACAGTATTAGTACATACTATTGTCGTTACCTTAAAAAAAAATTACGACGTTGATTCTGTATAATCTAGAGAATTGCTTAATAACAAATTACCATTTGTATTTTTGTTTTAGTTATGACAAAAAAAAACTCGTATACACTGGATTTCCTTTAGAGGACTTTTAAGAAACAGTATAATTACTCTAGATTTCCACTTACGGAATTAAATGATGTCAATTCATTCACTCCATTATTGGCTTTGTGTGTTTTTTCTTTTACTATTACTTCCGTTAAAATTAAGATTGTTTATGGATTTGGATTTGGTAATCTCACGGATGTGGTGGCCGTGATTGTTCTCCATTCAGATAAGGTGAATTGACTCCAACGTCGGTCGTATATATCGAAGGGATACCTAAATATGTTGTTGTCAAAATAGGTTTAAATTGGTCATGCACACTATAGAGCAGAGATCGTCGGGTCAAGATAAGAACAAGCAGCGTCACCAACCATAGCGTTGGATCCATAGTATATTTAGTTCACATGATTAACCAATAGTAACTTGATAACATGCGTATTGTATTCAAAGCATGTTATTTTTATTATTCAGTCCTTTTTATATAACCGGATAAACTTTTGATTCCGCATTAGCCATATGACATAATTACAATATCTTCAATAATATAATTGAAGCGAATAAGCCACCAAAGTGGCCTCTATTGTCAAATTGTATTATTAGAGATATTTGGAAGAATTTGTATGCCTTATAAATATTATCCATCCCAAAGGAGGGACAATATTTATTTTAAGTATATTGCATACATGTGATGATAATTGAGCAATGATTATTAAGTTCCATGTGAGTAATGAGATACATCCAAAGATGGTCTCACTACTTGACAGGATTTATCATTGACGATTGATCATCACATCAAGAGTATCACTTACAACTAACATTATTGTCCAAAGACTTAATAGTTAGTGATGTGCTTGGTATCTTGTTTTTCTTATGGCTGTATTTGCAAATTCACGTTTATGAAACATACATTAGTTCTGTTTTCTTTTGTTCTTTATTTTATAGCTTCCGCTTCCGCATCTACTATCTCTGCCACTTTGAATTCCATTCCCGTGCTTCAGGGCACAAATTTCAAGGCATGGAAAGAGAGCATTATGATACTGCTTGGCTGCATGGATCTAGACCTTGCACTTCGAATAGAGACTCCCGCTCCTCTTACAGAAAATAGTTCTTCTGATGAAAAGAAGAACTATGAGAGGTGGGAGCGCTATAATCGCATGTGTCTCATGATCATAAAGCGCGGCATTCCGGAAACCCTTAGAGGGATTGCTGAAGAAAAAATAACTACAGCTAAAGAATACCTTGCTAAAATTGAAGAGCGTTTTGCGAAAAACGATAAGGCGGAAACAAGTACTTGTTTACAGCGCTTGATTTCCATGAAGTATACCGGCAAGGGAAACATGAGGGAGTACATTCTTGAAATGGCTCATATTGCTTCAAAATTAGAGGAATTAGAACTAACAATATCTGATGATTTGCTAGTTCATTTGGTTCTGTTGTTTCTTCCGACACAGTATAGTCAGTTTAGGGTCAGTTATAACTGCCAAAAGGAGAAGTGGACTCTTAACGAGCTCATTTCATACTGTGCTCAAGAGGAAGACAGGTTGAAGAAGGATAAGCCAGAGAGTGCTCATTTGGCTATGGCCTCTAAGGATAAGGGCAAGAAAAGGAAACAAATGAGTAATGCTGCTGTGACATGTCCAATAAAGAAGAATAAGGATGCAATTAGTTGCTTCTTCTGCAAGAAATCTGGACATGTCAAGAAAGATTGTGCCAAATATCATGCATGGCGCGTGAAGAAAGGTACAATCCATACTTTGGTTTGTTCTGAAGTTAATTTAGCTTCAGTTCCAAGAAACACTTGGTGGTTAGATTCCGGTGCCTTTACTCACATAAGTGTTTCAATGCAGGGCTGCCTGAACTACCGAAGACCAACTGATGTTGAAAGATACATCTATGTGGGTGACGGAAAGAAGGCAGAAGTCGAGGCAGTTGGATTTTTTAAGCTTTTATTAGGAACTGGTCATTATCTAGAGTTAAAAAATACTTTCGTTGTTCCATCTTTTAGACGAAATTTGGTTTCTTTTTCTGCATTAGACAATTTGGGTTATTTTCTAAATTTTGAAAATGGAAAATTTAGTCTTTCTTTTAACTCCGTTATGATTGGTACTGGTTCCTTAGTTTCTAGTGATAAGCTTTATTTGCTTGATACCATTGCCTCATATAATGAATCTATGGTTGTTGAATCGAGAGGCACTAAGCGAAATCCGCCTCAGAAAATTCAGCATCAATTTGGCATAAGCGTTTGGGTCACATATCCAAATCTAGAATTGAACGACTTGTAGCTGATAACATCCTATATTCATTAGATTTTACAGATTTAGATATATGTGTCAACTGCATTAAGGGAAAACAAACCAAATCAAGGAGATTAGGTGCCAATAGAGCTTCTAGTGTCTTAGAATTGATACATACTGATATATGTGGTCTATTCCCTACGGCATCATGGAATGGTCAACAATATTTTATATCATTCATAGATGACTACTCAAGATACGGTTACCTTCATGAAAAGTCACAAGTTCTAGACGTGTTCAAATCATTCAAGGCCGAAGTTGAGCTCCAACTCAACAAAAGCATAAAGTGCATCAGATCTGATCGTGGTGGTGAATACTATGGCAGATATGATGGTTTTGGTGAACAACGTCCTGGTGCTTTTGCTTTATTCCTAGAAGAATGTGGAATTATTCCTCAGTATACTATGCCAGGTTCTCCTAGCATGAATGGTGTGGCTGAGAGACGTAACAGGACTCTTAAGGATATGGTGAGGAGTATGATCAGTCATTCTTCCTTACCAGAGTCCCTCTGGGGAGAAGCATTAAAAACAGCGGCTTACATTTTGAATAGAGTACCAACAAAGGCAGTTGCAAAAACACCATATGAGCTCTGGACTGGTAAAAGACCTAGTCTAAAGCATTTACGCGTATGGGGATGTCCAGCTGAGGCAAGGCCGTACAGGCCAAATGAGAAAAAATTGGACTCCAAAACAGCGAGCAACTACTTTATTGGTTACTCAGAGCGATCAAGGGGTTACAAATTTTATTATCCCACACTTAAGAAAATATTTGAAACGGGAACCACAACTTTTTTTGAGGATGTTGATTTGGAGGGGAAGATGCATATTAGGGATATTGTCTTTGAGGAGGAATCAATCACGATTCCTGATGTTGTGATTGAAAATGCACAAGAGTGCATTCCAATCATTGGGCAAGAAACAAATCAAGAACCTCAAGATGACAATATTCAACAACCCCTCATAGAGGATTTTGCTACACAAGATCAAAATCAAGAACCTCAAAATTTAAGGAGATCCATTAGAGAACGAAGTGAGTGCTATTCCGGATGACTATATAGTATTTCTTCAAGAACAAGGTGGAATTAGGGAAGATGATCCAATCAACTTCCATCAAGCCATGAAAGGTTCTAACTCTGCAAAATGGATCGAAGCCATGAATGAGGAATACAAATCGATGCAAGACAATCAAGTTTGGGACCTTGTACCATTACCAGAAGGTGCGAAACCCATTGGTTGTAAATGGATATTTAAAACCAAAAGGGGTTCAAATGGTAATGTTGAAAGGTTTAAGGCACGTCTTGTAGCTAAAGAATTTACTCAAAGAGATGGAATTGATTACAAGGAAACATTTTCACCTTTTTCTAGTAAGGATTCTTTTAGAATTATCATGGCATTAGTTGCACACTTTGATCTTGAGCTTCATCAGATGGATGTTAAGACCGCCTTTCTCAATGGAGACGTTGAGGAGGTGATCTATATGGTTCATTCAGAAAACTTTGTTAAGGGAGATGCAAAGAATATGGTTTGTAAATTAAAGAAATCCATTTATGGACTCAAGCAAGCATCCCGTCAATGGTATCACAAATTCCATCAGGTAATTATCTCATTTGGTTTTGAGACTAATCCAGTGGATGATTGTGTATATCACAAGTTTTGTGGGAGTAAACACATTTTCTTGGTTTTGTATGTGGATGACATAATGCTTGCTAGTAATGATCGGAATTTGTTGCATGAAACAAAGAAATTTCTTTCAAATAATTTTGAAATGAAAGATCTTGGAGATGCTTCTTTTGTATTAGGAATCCAAATACACCGAGATCGAAATCGAGGTGTACTTGGATTGTCACAAGAGAACTACATCCACAAGGTGCTTCAAAGATTTGGCATGCAGCTTTGCAAACCAATTGATACCCCAGTTGCTAAAGGAGACAAATTCAGTCTCAATCAATGTCCTAAGAATAACCTTGAAATTCAGGAAATGGGTAAGATCTCTTATGCATCTGCAATTGGGAGTCTTATGTATGCACAAATGTGCACACGTCCGGATCTGGCATTTATTGTGGGCATGCTAGGCAGATACATGGCGAATCCAGGCATGGATCATTGGAGGGCTGCCAAACGTGTCATGAGATATCTTCAAAGAACAAAAGACTACAAGCTTACATATCAAAGGTCGGATACAGTGGAGATTATTGGATATTCCGACTCAGATTTTGCTGGATGTCAAGATAGCAGAAGATCCACTTCAGGCTATGTATTCCTAATGGCTGGAGGAGCCATATCATGGAGGAGCGCTAAACAAACAATTGTAGCATCCTCCACTATGGCGACTGAATTCATAGCATGCTACGAGGCATCGAATCATGGAATATGGCTAAAGAATTTTGTCAATGGGGTGCGTATTGTATGTAGCATCCAGAAACCATTACAGTTATTTTGTGACAATAATTCAGCAGTGCTTTATTCCGACAACAACAGAAGCTCAACCAAATCAAAGCATATTGACATAAAGTTTTTGGTTGTGAAAGAGAGAGTACAAAGTGGACAAATTTCCATAGAGCATATTAGGACAAATTCCATGGTGGCGGATCCGCTAACCAAAGCAGTGATACCCAATATATTTCATGAACATGTGATT
Source organism: Ottelia alismoides (assembly GCA_037367405.1). Classification (NCBI taxonomy): domain Eukaryota; kingdom Viridiplantae; phylum Streptophyta; class Magnoliopsida; order Alismatales; family Hydrocharitaceae; genus Ottelia; species Ottelia alismoides. The sequence goes on along the minus strand of JAZKJV010009388.1, from coordinate 9,667 downwards.
TGTATGGGTGTTGTATCAAATAAAGATATCCACTTCTAGTGGGAGTTTGTATTGTTTTGCTCAACCCTTTACAGTTTGAAACATTTGAAGTTCAATAAATTTCTGCGCAGAATAAAGTATTTGATGTTCATTCCACGTTCTCTCACTAAAGGGTCTCCATTAAGAAAATAGACCATTCATTATGCAACTTTGGATATAGATCCAAATTTATTCATTTATTTGGCATTGATCTATGTCATTTGGTTGTATTAATATTGGTGACCATTGATGGGTTTAATCGTGCTCAATACGATGAATACCTCCTTGATCCCATGTTATCATAACCAATGGACAAGATTGTTCAGTTATATCTCGATTGATGGCAATAATTCTGAGCTCATACAGTAAGCACATTACATGGTCATTATCAATGTCCAGTGGGAGATTGTTGGGATTTGAAAATCCCATTGATTGTTGGGATTTTAAAATCCAATTGATATGGACATTAACAATTACCATTAGTGCATTTTTGATTGCCAATTTATGCAGAGAATAAAATCTCTTTATGATGGACAAAAGAGGAAGGTGAATTGGCAACCATTTTGGTTGTCTAGCCAAATATAATAAGGCCAATGGTCCCCAATCGACATATGTTCTCTTCTCTATTGTTTTCCATCGACAAGAGAGAGCTTGAGAGGCATACGTTCGTGAGGAATATCCGGGGCTCTTTCAAGATTTGATCTACATCGACAACAAAGGACTGAGCAATGGCATCAGGTATTCCATTACCCTTGAACTCGGATCGATCTTAAGTTTAACAGGTAAAGCATAAAATCTTATTTTCCCTTGTTTTCTGGTTGGTTCCAGTGATTACTCAATTGCCAGTGGGCATCCACAAGGAAGGTGCAACATAGGCATATGCCGAGTTAGGAAGGTGATAGCTGTAAGTTGCGAGGATTTTAAAATTGGAGTTACATTTTGTTTCTTTCGATTGTGGAGTATGTTTTGAAATTGGATATTGTCGGTCTATTTTCACCTTGCAATATCTATGCTTTTCTTGTTCCAACGTGGGGGTATTTCTATTGAATTACGCAATCAAATGCTTTCAAAGTTCTCTGACCACTTTGCAGGACTTCCTGGTATTCTTCCTACAAATTACCTTTTCTTCCTTCTAAATGGTGCAGCTCAATGCCCAGTTCATATCTGTTTTTCAATGGTAAGCTAGCAGTCTTCGATTAGGTGGATATAGTTTAATTTTTCTAATCGAACTAGTCAGTTACGATTCCTGTCAGAGTAATTGATTTGTTTCATGCCTTTTTCTTGGGCTGAATCATGTAGCGAATTTAGTACTTGTTTAGTCGATGAATAAGCCTGCCTACTTCACGAGGCACTTCTTGGCGTTCTTCATAGTAGATTAACAAGAAAATTCGATACCACCAATCTGATGTTGCATATGTAAAATAATATAGTGAACAATCCTTGCATTTCGATCTGAGATGATATGCATCATATTTGTATAGGGCACACGTCAAAAAAGAACAAACATATTGGTAATTTAGGTAGAAGGATTTGAGATTTGTTCCTTGTCATATTATTTCTTGATAATATTGAAGATTTACCTTTTATCAGCAATATTATGCTAAAGTTTTGGATATTTAAGCACACTGGAAACAAAGCCTAATTTAGTTGATGCATGGCATAATTTTTCAGGGGATTTTACAACCATATGTATGATTTTTTTTAAAAATTTTTGTGATAACTCCGCTTAATTTTGCAATTGCTATACAATTCACGCAATCTCTGTTTTACAATACAAGTCTCTGCAGTGACGGTCTGCTGCTCAAATTGTTTAATTTGACTGTATTCACTAAATAATTGTAATGAAATTGTAGGATAAGTCTTAAAAGTTAATTTTCTTCCCTCACCTTCTTTGGTACCTCATTAAGCTGCAATACCTCTTCCATAGCCCACTTTGGGGATCGAGACCACCTCTTTGAGGGTAAATGTGGAGACAGTGAAAAATTTGCAAGGGTTGAATACAGAGAGCTGATGCAACAATTGAATGGAAAGAATTCTGCACTCGGGGAGATGAGGCAGGAGCGGCAGCGTGAGCGTGGTCTCGGGGCGGGGAAGTCATCGCGCGTCTAGTGCGAGGTTTGCAGGGACGGGGCAGAGAGGGCTGCCTGGTATCGGGCTCAGGGCGGAGCAGGGGATGCGAGGGTGGGCTATGCTGCGGGGCGAGGGGGCTCGCAGGAAGGGTTGGCGACGTGGCTTCGGTTGGAGGCGTCGATGAACCTGGAGACGAGGCAAGCTGGACTGCGGTCTCCCACCGGAAGCCATGGCGCAGGTGCTTCCGGTGCGGGGGGTGGGGCCACATCGCTTCAGACTGTGCTCTTCCTCCCTTATGTTTCTTGTGTGGCAGGCCGGGCCACCAGCAGGCTGTTTGCTCGAAGCCTCTTCTTGGTGCTAGGGGCCCGCGAAGGAGGTATGAGGGGGCGGCAAGGTCGCTATCCGCGAGAGAGGTGGGGTGCGACGTTGGCGGTTTTGGCGGTGGTGGGGCTGGCGTGTAGGGCATGAATGCGGTGGCTGGCGCAGTGGCTGACTTGCGAGGCAAGGGCGCGGTGGATGGCGCGGTGGATGGGGCGGCGGTTGGGCCCGAGTGCATGCTGGTGGGGGCACTGTTCGGGAACGGTTGCACCTCCCACTCTGCGGATGACATCCACCGTGAACTCTCTCTTCTCTTCGACGGGGAATTCCACAGTGATGTCTCCCTCGGGGCGGGTCGCTTCTGTGTTCGGGGGCTCTCTAGCACTCAATGTGGCTTGCTTTTGGCCACGAATTCGTCACAACCTGTCATCTGGAGGCCTCTAAGGTTTGCGGATGGGGCGATGTCGCACACGGAGGTTTGGGTGGCACTTGTTCGGGGAGTTCCTTTCTTATCCTGCACCGTTCGGGTGTTGGGGTCGTTGTTGGGCCATCTCGGGGTGGTCTTGCAGGTGCTCGATGATGGCTCCTCTCTAGGTAGCGATCCGATGGTGACGACCCTTTTGTTGGAATGCCACCCCTGGCCCCCTGGGCACCTACGGAGTCGGGCGCGGTGCTGGCAGTGGGCAGGTTCTCGTTCGTGCTTCAGGTGCTTCTCCAGGACCTCCCACGGCCCCCGGGGCTCCCAGTGGGTCTCGACGGCTGGACCTCGCCGTCGCCTGCGGTCGACGGCGCTTCAGGTGGCTTTGCTTGGCGGGATGGTGCTTCGATTTCTCAACCGGGAGGGGAAGGGTCGCCAGGGGCGGACGTTTCGCCTTCTGAGGCGGTTGGGGGATTTCCGCACGTGGAGAGGGTTGCGAGGATGTTGCGTACTTCGCTGCATAAGGTGGAAGGTCGCCTCGTGGGGCACTTACTGGATTTCGACCCTCGCACCTTCAACCCTATTCTTACCAGGGGGTGCCTTCCTCTGCTTTGTTTTCTCTCGATCGCGGGCTCGACGTGGGGGCCTTCGCCTCTAGGTCCTTGGGGGACTCTCTCTCCGGTCGGGAGCTTGGGCCTTCTTCTCTCCCTGAGCTGGTTGCGGCCGCAGGACGTGCCTCCGTCTTTGCGGGCGTTGGCGTCGGGCCGTCGGGTATCTTGACAGCGCCGGTGTCGGTTGGGGGTGCTGGTGTTGGTGCGGCGCCGGGCGCTGGTGTTGGTGAGGCAGGGGGTGCTGGTGATGGTGCAGCACTAGTGTCGGTCGCGGGTGCTGGTGATGGTACGACACAGGTGCCGGTCGCGGGTGCTGGCGATGGTGTGGCCTCGGCCTCTAGCAGCGGGAGGGGGGAGGGTCGAGCGGGGAAGAGGTATCGTAGGAGGAGCCGCTCTCGGACGGGGACTGTGACCCTGGTCTCCATGCTGAAGCGCGAAGTGGCGAGGGCAGCGGGGGTGATTGATCTAAGGTTGGGGGCCTCGGTTGGTTCTGGATGAAGATTCTATCGTGGAACGTTAGGGGCCTGGGGGACCCGGACAAGAGGAGGGCGTTGGGGGCAAGGTTTCTGGAGTGGGGTTGTGATGTGGTTCTCTTGCAGGAGACTAAGCTGTCCGCGATTTCTGGCTTGGACTGGCGCTCTTTCGGGACGGGCTCTTTATCTGAGTTCAACATTCTCGGGGCCATTGGCTCCGCGGGAGGTGTATTTGTTGCTTGGAAGGGCTCCACGCTTGCTCGGCCTTGGGAGCTGAGAGGCGCGCATGTCCTCACTGTACTTCTGGAGTCCCTCCTCATGTGGGTGACGTTGGCTCTCTCTCCTGTGTCTATGTCCCTTGCATGAGCTCTGAGAGGGAGCGGTTGTGGGCGGACCTGCGTGACACGAGGGAGGCTTTCCCGGATGTCCCCTGGTTGGTTGGTGGGGACTTCAACGTCACCATGCTTTCGTCGGACCGCCTGAGGCAGCTGGGCGGTCAGGACCCCGACTCTGACACATTCGTTGAGGTGGTGCACTCGCTGGAGCTGGTGGTCTTGGACGCGTCGGGGACCAAGTGCACTTGGCGTAATGCGAACTCGAGGTCGCGCATCGATTGGTTCCTGGCATCGTCCGAGCTGCTGGAGCTCTTCCCGCTTACTTTCATCTCGGCCAAGCCCCACACTTGGTCCGACCACAAACCTCTCATGCGGGACTTAGGGGATCCTGCGCCAGCTCGCGGATTCCTCCGCTACGAGAAGGCATGGTTACTCGAGGATGGGTTCAGAGATTTGGTGGCTACTCATTGGGCTTCTATCTCGGTGGAGGGTACAGCCACGACGTGGCTCGTGCAAAAGCTGGACTCCTTGAGAACCAGACTTTGCATTTTCAAGAGGGAGTCCAGTGAGGCTCGTCGCGCTGCGAGGGGGGCGGTTGAGGAGGTGGTGACTGTACTGGATGCGTTAGAGGACGAGCGACCCCTACCTGGGAACGAGCTCAAGGAGCGGTCTGATGCTCAGAGGCAGATCTGCGAGGACATGAAGAGGGCAACTGAATGGAGGCAGCGGTCCAGACACAGGTGGCTCAAGGATGGTGACGCAAACATGGCTTTTTTCCACCTAGTGGCAAGCGGGCGACGGAGGGAGAACTTCATTAGATCGATGCTTGTTGATGGGGAGGCTGTGGAGGGGAGGTGGGTGTGCTCGGGAAGGTGATTGCGGATTACTTCTATAGGCTCTCCGCAAGGGGATCCGGCAGGCGCTGGAGGTGGTCGGGTTTGGGGGCGGAGCGCCTTTCCGACGCGCATGCTGCTAGTTTGACACTCTCTATCACGATGGAGGAGCTGAAGGCGACAGTCTGGAATCTCAACAGCGACGGCGCTCTGGGCCCGAATGGATTCCCTGTATCCTTCCACAAGGACTTCTGGGATTTGGTTGGCAGAAATGTGCTTGAGGTGGCAGTGGAGTGCTGCCATGGCAATGCAGGCTTCGAGAGGCTCAACAAGGCGCTTATATTCTCCTCCCGAAGAGGCCTGGGGCGAGGAGGATCGAGGAATACCGACCAATTGCGATTTCCAATGCTTCATACCTTATTGTCGCCAAAGTTTTAGCGACCAGATTGAACAGGGTCCTGGAGCACATCATTGCCCCGACTCAGACGGCTTTCGTTCCTGGGCGGCAAATCGCAAACAACCTGGTTTTGGCTTCTGAAATTGTAGCTGATTGGAAGCGGGCGGGCTCTCAGGAAGGTGGACTTCTCCAAGGCCTTTGATACGCTGGACTGGCGCTTTCTCTGGACGGCGCTTCATAGGAGGGGCTTCCCTGATATCTGGATTTCCTGGATGAAGCATTGCGTGACTACGACCTCCATGTCCGTCCTCGTGAATGGGAAGCCGGAGGGTGGTTTCTTTCAACCGCAGAGGGGGCTGAGGTAGGGGTGCCCTCTCGCCCCTTTACTCTTCATCATCGCGGCGGACGTCCTGACTCGTATGGTGGACGGAGTTCAGCGGGCGGGGATTATACGGGGTTACTCGAGGGATGGCCTTGCGATCCCGCTTTTGCAGTACGCTGACACCATTTTTTCATCGAGGGAGGCCTTGAGGTGGCCAAAGGGATGGCGACGTTCTGGAGCTCTTCAGCGAAATATCCGTTCTGGTGCAGAATAACAGTAAATCCAAGTTGGTTCCCGTTTGCATGGACGGGGGGTTGGCGAATCTCTGCGGATCCGTATTGAGCACTGATTGTTCTAATTTCCCTATTCACTACCTTGGCCTGCCGCTGAACACGGGGAGATCTAAGATGGCAGGTTGGCTTCCTTTGGTCGAGAAGGTAGAGGGACGACTCGCTGGTTGGAAGGCGTCAGTCCTGTCCGGAGGGGGGAGCTGGTTCTCTTGAGGGCGGTGCTTTCCTCCATGCTGGTGTACTACTCTTCCACGAGTTTCATGCCTGGGGGCATTCAGAGGAGGCCGGAGGGTCTGATGCGGAGGTTTCTTTGGGGCAGGAACGGGCAAGGGCCTGGGATGAACATGGTGAGCTGGGACGACATTACCTTGAGGAAGTGTGAGGGAGGGCTCGGGATCCATCGCTTGCAGGAGCTGAATGAGGCCTTACTGCTGAAATGAGTGGCCAGGATTTGGGGTAGCGAGGAGGACCTCACCTGCTGCCTCCTTAGGCGGATCTACGGCATCGGGGTGGAACCGCCTGGGGGGGGGGGCTGCATCGCTTACCACGGGCGGGAGAAAGCCCTCTCCTTTTTGGAGGGCCGTCCAGAAACTCTCTGCCGACTTCAGGTCTGGAAGGATGATTGGACGGACGGGGGAGTTCTCTCTCTGCGCTTCCCTCGTCTCTTTGCTCTGGCTGCGGACCGGGAGGCTTCCGTTGCTTCTTGCTGGGTGGATGGGAACTGGATGCCATCTTTCCGTTCGAACTTCTCCAACCAGCGTCTTGACGAGTTCCTGCTGTTGCTCGACGCGCTCCGGGAGGTGGCGGGGCCCTCCATGGGTCGTGGCCACTGGGCGTGGAGAGGCGGCTCCTTCTCGGTGCGGAGGGCTTACTCAACGATTTGTAGACCCCCCCCTCGGCGGAGCTCGTGAGGGATTGCGCTTTCTTCTGGGGGTTGGGCCTTCCGACGAGGATTGCCTTCTTTTTTTGGCTGCTAAGGAGGGGGAGGCTAATGACACGGGACCGATGCGCTAGGCTACTCGGGTTCGTCTCTAACATATGCTTGCTTGGGGGGGGGGGGTGGTCGAGACCCCGGATCACCTTTTCTTCTCATGCCCGTCCGTGTTACCTATTTTGGATGACTCGGGTCGGGGGTGGATTGGCAGGACGGGGGTCGAGGATTTCTGTGGTGTGCTTTTCACGGCCAGACATCGTCCGAGGGGGAGTTTTTGCGACCTCTGGCTTTGGTGTGGTCTATATGGTTGGCTAGGAATGAGCTGTTGTTTTCTAGCCATAGGTTTTACAAGGAAAATGTCTGTATCCGAACGTCAGACTCATGGCTTGCTTAGAGCACCTCTTTTCCCTTTTTTCTACTCTTCTCGTTTTTAGCTCTTTCCTAATACATGGGGCGAACACCTAAGAGTGTATCTCCTACTTTCTGGCTTAAAAAAAATGTGGAGACGGTGCTTATGAATCTATCCAGTTCTTTATGTCCTTTTTCTGTGAAGGTCTGAAGGCACTTTGTAGTTTAGGCGTATGGATTAATTATGTGTAGTTTCGCTGCTTTCGCAGCTGGCCGAGTTGATTGGTTTTAGATTTTGCCAATCAGTAAGTTCTAACAGATGCACAGATCGAAAAGAAAAAGAGGGCACACAACCAGCTCTATGATCCTCGAGCTTCTGGATCTGGGATTGATATTTGCTCTTACATTTTCTATTACATTCCACCAAAGATCAAATATCTTGTGTTTTATTGCCAAGATTTGTTGCTTCTTTTTTTTATTTTTCACCAAACTCAAATACTTTTTTAGTTTGTTTTATTGCCAAGTACGTTTAATCATTTGTTACATCATATGCGTGGATGAAAATTGATTCTTGTCCAATCTACTTATGTTTGTGTGCGATTTGTCTTAGATAATGTATACCTTCAACGATTCAATAATTTTGTTTTTATTTTCACATCTGTCCCTGATGGAGTTGAAAGGTCTCTGACTTTTAAAGGGCAAGCAAGGAAGTAGTGTTTCATGATTCACGTTCGGACTTTATACACATATGTAGGTGATGTGTGCAATTGATTGAGGTAAATGGGGGCAATAAACTATGAGGTGATGGCCATGGTCCCAATATGAGGAACGGCGGTCCTGTGGTTGTAGAATCTGATGTCGCAATTGGTTGCTGCTGGTCCTGCAAAGTGGGCCTTTCATCTGTAAGTCATTTAATGTCTTTTAAACTAATTTATAAAATATTTCTGTTATGTTTTTACATCCAGTGGTCATTTCTTTTCTGCCAGTATTCTTTGTAGGAGGCCATATCATATTTTCCCATATTTATTAATATCCGTTTACATGTCCATGTCTGTATTTATAAAATGGTTAAAATTATGGACTGTCTATACCTATTTATGTGCGACCTTTTACATCCCTTCTCGCGAGAGAACTGGTGTTTGAGTTGAAATTTAAAATGATAATGCTCTGATATCAAGACTCATATTTCTATGTTTTTCCACCATGTGCATTTATCAGTATCTAGTGCAATCTTATGCAATATTTTTTTAGCAAAAAATGACATAAATTGACCTTTCCGAATTCAAAAAATCTTTAAAAAACTCTGAAAATGATGCATCTTTTGAATTATTACTTCGATTAGTTGGCTAGTAATGATGTATTTGATAATGGAGTCAATAATTGCATAAATACAGAAGAACATGTTTATGGAGGTGTAAAAATTTGAGCGAGCCTATAGTTTTTACGTTCGGTTCGTTTATTTTATCAAGCATAAAGTTGTGTTCAGGTTCGATTCGTTTATTTTTGAAGCATTCTTGAATTGAAACTTTATTTAATTGAATTGAATTTAAGCGACTATCAAACTTGAGATTTTTTTGATAAAAGAGAGTGAAACAAAAATAAATAAATAAATAAATGTAATTAGAATAAATGTTTATTTATTTTTATCTAAGTCTTGCGTCATCTTTAAAAAAACATATTAATATGATTTCTTATCTTTAAAAAATAGAACAAAATGTGTGTATATATATATATATATATATTTGGATGAGGGGTAAATAAGGTGGGGATAAAGGATAAATGAGGTTTATTCATGTTCTGTTGATTTGACGGATGGGAATGTCAATATTTAGTAGAGATGAATGTAATGCATGCAAATGAGAATACATTAATTAGCAACTTGAAACCTATCTTGTAATGAACGACACGATAAGTTACAATGGGAGGGTAGCTAGCGAAGTCGAACATGTGGAATGGACTTTAAGCCATTTTATTGGTGGAAATAGTTCACTTATTTCTACCCGACCAATGTGCGGACTTCCGGTATTAACTGCACATAACCTGGCTAGGAAATGTCCAGCAACTCAACATAGGTTCGTCGAGCTTGGATATCTTGGTGCTTATATATTCAGAAAAATGGTTAGGGATGGAAGACTTGACCATCGAGACCACCCTCATGCAAGTTCTTGCAGGATATGATGACCTGACGAAAAGAGCCAAAACATTGCATGGTACACACATTTCTGTGTGGTCCCTTGAGTGTGAGGGTGCTCCAGCACCTGAGCGTCTGAGTCCTTGACATGAGAAAGGAGTTCAGAGCA
>JAZKJV010009387.1:0-69853 GCA_037367405.1 Ottelia alismoides | reverse complement strand
TGGCTCCAAGTAGAATCGGAGGGTTAGCGAGGTAGAGGGTTGTTAGGAGTAGGGATCTCAATTGGTTTTAGGATGGTCGAAAGGTTCGAGATGCGAGCGGGGGAAAATGGGTGGAAGTCGGGTGGTTGGGCAGCTTGGGCGCAACAGCTTCTTGGAGAAGAAGCTCCAGGTGCTGACACGTGTCGGCACCTGGTTGGCCCAGGAGTATAAATAAGTTATAAATTAAATATAAAATAGATAATTACGTTATTTCAAGTAGGTATAAATACAAGAAAGTTAGATAAATTAATTTCCTAAATTATAGTGTAATTACATTTTAATAAATAATAAATATTATTTCAAATATAAATATTTTATTAATAAATATGTATTTATAAATAGGTTTTGAATTTTTAATTTAATAAATGATTAAGTAAAAATTGATTTTATATTTTATTAATTATTAGGGCATTAAATAAGACTTATACAAATTTTTATGGATTTTTATGAATGAATTTACATATTTTAATAAATAGAGGAAGTGTCTCTATAGGTCAAATATACCTATATTTTGGGTTGTTTGATTTTATAAAAATAATAAATAGTCTCCAAAAATTTTGAAATAATTTATGGTAAAACTAGAGGATCATGAAATAATTTAGAAATTATAAAATTAAGAAAATAATAAATAAGGTGTGTTACATAAAATAAATAGCCCAGAAACCCCTTTGTCTTTTGGTCCCAAAACCGACTTTTTGCAAACGGACTCCGAATTCAGTGAAACCACCTTTATTAATTAGATAATATTATTTTATGAACTTAAAGGTGAGTAGAGTGAAATTGGAGTTCGTATGAGGAAGTCATGATGTTCGGAAGTTGAGATTTTGACAATTTGTAAGCTGGATTTCTTGGCAATATTTACAGGGTAATATTTTTATCTTATTTTTATATTTTTATTTACATTTTTGTGAATAATTAATAGAAAGATTTGGTGAAGAATAAGTTAAGATGAAATAGTTAAAATTCTTTGAAGTTTTGTATTTATTTATAAATAGTGAAGAATGTATATACATGAGATAGATTATTTTTATTGGGTTTTCTTTCCTTATCTCCCCCTACTTTTTTGGTTTGTCGACCAATCCATACTGACTTGGTCTCGGGGTTAGGTTATAAATATACCTTACAGTTATATTTATAATTTAAGTCATATTACATATATATACATATATTCCCATATGCCTTTTTCTTTCTTTTTTTCTGGTTCTTTATTTATTTAGTGGTTAAAAGTGAATATTTACACATGAATGGGGTTTTGTTAAAATATGAGAATTAGTGAGTATTTACATGTATTTGTTAAGGGTTTTAAGACAAAATGCGACAGAAAAGTTAATGAATCATGGATTCATCAAGGTGGCAGGCCAGTTGATGGAGGGTTTCGGATTGTGTCATTTCTTCTCTCCCTTTCATTGGAACAAAGCTTCTCTCGACTGCCTTATTAACTCAACGCATATTTTTGGTGTTGATCAGTGCATCCGTCAAAAGAAGTTGGAGTCATATGCACTTGTTTTCCTGAGAATACAGCTGGGTGTGCCTTTTTTAGTACCTATCATACCTTCTGCACCCAGACTTGTAGCATTTACGATGCAGAGCCCTTTTTTGGGTGCAAGCATGACTCCTGGCCCTAATAGCGGTCGTCCAAGTGGACACTTTGAAATGGTTGGGGAGCGCTCGCCTTTGGTGGAAGCTCTTTTGATAATTGACTTTGTGGAATGAGAGATTTTCTTCAACATTGATATTTCTTTGCTTTATTTTTGGCTCGCTCCACTGCTTTTACCAAGAGTTGGAGCACAATGATCCACATTTTTTTTATTTTTTTAACACCCTGGCACTTAGGTAAATATCAAGAGATTAGTACAAGGAACCAAGTTCTCATACTGGCTAAAAATGTTGACACTCAGGTTTCATGAAGCCTTTAATCATTTTATCCCATCCCTCGAGCATCATTAGATCAAGTTCAGACTTGAATCCCTCATCCCAGTCCCTCAAGTGAAATTTCAACTCATCTCATCGAGACCCCGCAGTCGTGCATTGTGAAGTGATGATCATATTCTTAAGGTAGGAGACTAAGCATGCAATATAGCACGCAAATCTAGCAAACTAGGGAAATGTGGAATTTTATGTCGAAGACCCTGATGGTCAAGGCTGGTTAACCTAAATCTCAAGACCTCATAAATCAGGTGTTCTTAAACATCACTGATCATGTGTGAAGTAAAAAATGTAGGGTATTTAATCCAACTCCTTCATCCATGTTTTGATATTTTTTTTGAATACTTTAAAAGTTCTACTGACTGCCTAAACTCAAATGAGTAGATGCATCTACTTTCAGCCAGTATAGGTGTAAGTACAGGCCGTATCACGGAACCCGTTACTTGAGGACGGAGCCGTACACGATGTCCTCTAAATCACCTACTCTACTAAAGGAGACCCCCATTCAAAGTGGCTACTTATTTGGGTTTAGTAGTAATTTGACTCTTGAAGGATTTTCGATTTTTTTTTCATTTTTATTGATTTTTTGAATAAATTAGAACACAAGATTAGACCCATTTTCCTTAAAAAGAAGAAAATATTTTTCAAACCATGTCACACACATATAAATTTTTTAAACATTTTTTCAAATGATTTTCAAAACAAGTGAAACCCATTTTTCAAATCATTTTCAAAAATATTTTCTTTAAAATAGTGTAACATAGTATAGAAAATTCCTTAAAATATCTTGTCCACTTAGTTCACAAGAATATACTTTAGACCAAAAAGTTTAAAATTTTTCAAAAATGTTCAAAATATAGCTAAGGTACATATACAGTATATACGGTATACCCCCCTATACATAAACTTTGCTATGTCCTCATAGCACTAGATGATATAAAGCCAAAGCTCCATTTAAGTATAGAAGAATATACAGGAACTGAAGAGGACGCCCGCTATACTTAGGTTAGAAATATCCTAAATATCAAAGGAAGGAAAGATGAGTGAGAAAATCACGGGGACTCAGGACCCCCTATACTTAGGCTGAGAGTAGCCTAAGTATAAAGATTGATAATTGATGTTAGGGAGACCAGAGGGAATGAAGAAGTTACGATGGATATACAAGTGAGTGAATGAATCTTCGGAGATGAATGGAGTACCTAAGTTCTAGGGGAGGTTGTCGAAGAAATAAGGCTCAAGCAAGCATGCAATACCCTTTGAATTCACCAATTCACATGTGAAACTAACAAATGTTTGTTGATTATCTTGTTATTTTTATTGGTGATAAAAATCCTTCTAATTTACGTAAGGATCAAGAAAAATGTCAAACAAAATCATCCTACATAAACAAGGGTGTTGCTCTGCCAAAACATTATTTTACTCCATTTTAGGCGAACTTGCATTTATTATTCCCAATTTTAAGCTTAAGGTTGTCACTGTTTAAATGTGAGAACAAATCAATCGAACGTCTATCGCTCAATCCCAATATCCATTAACCTTGGTGATCAAGCCAGGATGGGAGGTCGAGAAAAAGCCATGAAGTCAAAAAAATCATGAACTGTGCTTAAATAAAACTCGTAGTGCCTTGAGCAAAATTCGTGAAAAATCAAACTGAATTGAAACCCAAAACCCAAATGTATGCAAGTCGATAAAAAATCACACCTAACATGCTTCTATTAGCGGGGAAGAACATCTTTTAATTTTGGCTAGGCAAAGTGATGGTTATGTGCGTATAGAATTATTGTGTGTCCTACCAACGATCAAACACATGAAATAAAAAATGTGAAAGAAGCTCGGAGAGCCACGTGCCTGATCCTAGGTCAACACTCAAGTGGAGCGATCCTCGCACAATCACGGATAACTTCGTTTTTTTACACACGTGAGTCTTCGAATGAAGATCACTGTAAAGATGATTATTACAAGGAAAATAAAATGTAAGAAACACACAATTTTTTCTCTTCGATTTTTATCAAAGGTTTACTTATGCGGCTCCTCGTAACGGGGAACACCTGCTCCTCGACTCCTTGAACAACAAGGGCCCTACCACAAAAACATAGTTAAATATCCATCAAAGAGTTATCAATAATAATGCATGAGACATTAACAAATTGACCTACAAATTATAAACAATCACTTAGTCAAAAATAAAAAATCTAAATACAAAAAGATGAGCCGTGTCCTCGGCAGTGGCGCCATTTGACGATCCCTAAATTTGGCCTCTTAATAAGTTTTTTTAATGTGTTGTAGTCAGGCCAAATCAGATGTGTTAAAAACCACTTAATATAATTATCAATTAGCAACAAGGAAGTGGTCGAATTTTATTTTTACTTGGGCAAGCCCAAGGTCGAACTTAGGGACACAAGCCTCTTAAGATATTATCTAGACTCTTATTACTTAGATTAAGTGTTGAATTATAAATACATAGGTCAAAATGCACATATATGCATAGAATGCAAACAATGCAGACACATAAATCAGACATTTTGATTTATTTATTAAATTTTGATGCAACAAAATGCAAGGTTAGAGTGATGGACATATGACCTAATTAGATAGAATATTTGAGCCATTTAAATAGTAACTGAATTCAGGTTCAAATCATGAAGCTGGGACAATTAATGAAATAGTGTGAAGCATAGAAAGCATTACATGAGGGACATTTAATTTAAAATTTCACATCAGACTTTCGTAATGTCAAAATAGATATTAAACCATGCCATTAAGAAGAGAATTAAACTAGCTTCAAAATAATACCAAAATCAACTCAAACAGAGCTCAAATGCTCAAGATATTCACAAAGGAAATAGGGGCATAAATGCAAGGAAACATTAAAATAAATAACAAACAGGTCCTTAGAAGGACTAAAATGTAAATAATAAAAGTTGTGAGGCCTTCCATGTAAATTAACCACACACATTTGGGTATATTTACAATTATTAAAACCCAGACGGGTATTAGTGCAATTTACCCCAGGCAGGCATGTTTCCACGTACTTTTAAGACCTATTTGCAAATATGAAAATTTTCAGGGGCCTCCTCACAAATAACCCCCACCCACACGTGACCAAGCACGTAGGGTGAGGCTCGGTGGTCGATGGAGGCTCGGGCGTGACTCAGTTGAGGCTAGGGTGCTAGATCAGCCTTGGAGTTAGGCTCGGAAGGCTCGGAGTAGCTTCGACTACTAGCTCGGTTGACTAAACCTCCGTGCCTCGGAAGCGGTGACATGGATTGCTATGGACCGTTCGATCTTAGAGATGGGTCAGCTTTTGTAAACTACAGAGGAGGTGACGTGGACGAATTTGAGCCGCCCGATCTTTGAAGTTCAATGGTATCTGGAGACTCAAGGATAGTCGATGTGGCTCAATAGCAACCGTCCGATCGTGCCAATCGGACGGTGCATGTACGTTACGTTCATCATCTCCTCCGCCTCCTGAGGGGGAGTTAGTTGTGCTCTGGTGACGTCGATTTAGATCCATTGCCTTATATTGATCTCAATGCAACTCCAAGAATGATCTGCGAGGCAAGGCGAGCTACGTGGAAGCATGGAGATGACCCTGAGTTGTCTGGAAGAAGCCTTCGACCTCCCCTTGTTGGAGACGGAGCGGGGGAAGATCATTCTGATGAAGCTCCAGACATTGGGGCATGAAGCACCTACAAAAGTTAGTAGATAGCTGAAGCTTCGTGCACGGATGAGCGTGAGTGGAAAGGGGGCCATATGGGGCGAAGAACTTGGTGACTCGTGTCTTTTTCTCCTGTGAGTTGAAGAAGAAGGGAGGCGGAGCGTACTGGAGATATGGAGGAGAGAAGAGGTGATCGGAGAGCGGTGCGAAGGTGGTTGATGCTTAGTGAAGATCGGGTGATGGACAATGGCCGGTAAAAGGGTATGTACAACCCTAATTAAAAAGGAGAAACTCAAAGAAAAAAAGCAAAGAAGGATCGAAGGAGTTACATTTAGTTTTTGGCAGAGCGAAGCTTGGGCTTGAGGTCCTTGGTGGACCTCCGGTCATCGCTGGATCGCCACGGCCACCGGGGACAGCTTAGCGGTGGAGGAGCACCGCAAACATGGCCTACCATGGCTAGGGGTCGCACCAGGGGCATGCCATCATCGTGGCGCCATCATCGGTCCGCCCCCTATCACGGGGAGGAAGAGTGGTGCTGGGCGGAGCCCCACGTAAAGGTGGACAAGTTTGAAGGCGGTCGGAGATGACATATTTAAAGAATGGGTGTAGCGATTCCGATGGGGGGTGGCATGGGTTGCGTGGAGGATTTGGAGCAATAGAGAGGGTTTCGAGGAGAGTCACGGTGGGTGTTTTGCACGTGGAGAAGATGGTGGAGAAGGTGGGGGAAATGGAAAAGCAAAGCCGATGCGTGGAATGGGCGACGTGGGCGAGGAGAAGACCAGAGGTAGGGGACGACTCCTCGGCCATTGGATCTCACGATCAAACGGTCGAGGGAAAGGTGCTAAAGGACGGAGTGGATTAGATCCAATGCGACAAGATCAAGGGCTAAAATATCACCACATGGCGAGAGAAGAGAAATGCGGAGGTGAACGATCTAGATGCATTCTCCCTTTTAATCAGATGGAGGAGATCAAATGCGGGGATGAACGGCTAGGATTTGAAGATCTTAAAAATGATCGGGTGGCGATGGTGGTGGACATGTGGTACTATAGGAGAGAGGCGCTCATGAATGGGCGAGATTGAGTCTGGAGGAAGATCTAAGGGTGGAAATCAAAGTGTAGAAGGAACGACCATGATGAGGCACCAAGAGATCGATCGGGCAGCAGGAGAAGTGACACGTGGCTGAAGGAGAAAAAGGCGGGAGCGGATGGAGGAGATGTGAACAAGGGAATGGTTGAAGGGTTGAGGACTGAAGAGGGACGGAGCAGTTGGGATGGAAGGGAAGGGAAAAAGGCAATCGGAAGACGGAGAGTGGGGTGCACGTGGTGCGCAACAAAGCAGGCCATGTGGCTCAACCAGAAAGAGCCATGTGGCCCAATCAGGTTATTTAGAGAAATATTGTGAAAAAGGAGGGAGAAAATGACCGAATTTGGAAAAACTCAAAACATGAAAGTTATAGATCTCGATGAGATATACAAGTTTTATGTTGACCATAAACGGAGATGAGGTCAAATAAAGGGAGTAATATTTTTACGAGCATTTTTTAGGGTAAAAACACTACGGATTTTAGATTTGTTAATTTTTTGTATTTTTAATTTATTCCATTACTCAGATATAAACAAGGATTTATCTAGTTTCTATTGACACTTAGTCTAAGATGGGGGGTTAATAACTACGAATTAATGTAATGAAACTGGGTTTCATCAGCAAGTCAAAGGAGGAGCTCCAAGACAAAAGGATGCTTGGTGTTGGAGTGAAGGGGTGCAAGAGAAGCTAAAAATCAGAAGAGCATGCTTTAAAGTTATGTCTAAGTATAGAACAAAGGAAACAATCACAAACTACAAAATAGTGAAGAAGGAAGAAAGAAGGTTGTAAGCGATGCAAAGTCAAAAGCTTATGAAGTTTTGTATAAAAATCTCGACTCTAAGGAGGGCCAGAAGGATATATTCAGGTTGGCCAAAGCAAGAGAAAGAAAGACCAAAGACCTTTCTCAAGTGAGATGCATTAAGGACGAGGAAGGTCACATGCTTGTTACTCAGAAGGATATAGAGACTAGATGGGAGTAGTACTTCCATAAACTTTTCATTAGGGAAGTAAATAGAGAGATCACTTTGGGTAGTAGTGAAAATTACTTGAATCGTGCAAGCTATAGACGAATACAAAGAAAAGAATTAGAGGAGGTTTTGAAGGTTATGTGACTTGGGAACGGTATAGGACCAGATGACATCTCGATAGAAGTATGGAGAGTTTTAGGTGAGCGCGGTTTTACTTGGCTTACAAATCCATTCAATGTTATTTGGGTGAACGCGGTTTGACTTAGCTTAGAAATCCATTCAATGTTATTTGACGAAGCAAGAAAATGCCTGAAGATTGGAGTAGGAGTATCGAGGTGCCTCTTTATAAGAATAAAGGAGACATTCAAAATTGTTTAAATTTCAGAGGTATCAAGCGGATGAGTCACACTATGAACATTTGGGAACGTGTCATCGAAAGAAGGTTGAGGCAACTTTCCAACATATAATAAAACCAATTCAGATACATTCCAGGTCGCTCAACTATTGAAGCCATCCATTTGTTGAGGACAATAATGGGGATTTATAGAGCTAAAAGAAAAACCTCCATATGATCTTTATTGATTTGGAGAAGGCTTGTGATTCTATCCCAAGAGAGATATTGCGGAGTGTTTTGGAGAAGAGACAAGTCCCTGTCCTATACATTAACCTCATAAAGGACATGTATGATAGGGCGTTATCTTGTGTAAGGACCCCGTCTAGGAAGACTGACTATTTTGACATCAACACTGGTTTACATCAATGTTCAGCTTTGAGTCCATTTCTTTTTACTTTGATTATGAATGAGTTGACAAGTCACATTCAGGATGAGTTACCTTGGTGTATGTTATTTGCTGATGATATTATGTTCATTGACAAAACTAGAGATGGAGTAAATGAGAAGCTTGAGATTTAGAGACATGCATTGGAGACTAAAGGATTTCATATAAGGAGGGCTAAGACGGAATATATGGAGTGCACCTTTGATGGAAGCAATGGTGACCGAATCGAGGTGAAAATTGGTGACAATAACATTCGGAAGAGAGATTCTTTTAGATATTTGGGATCTTTTTTGCAACATGATGGGGAAATTGATGTAGATCTTACAAAAGGAATAAATGCAGGCTAGCTAAAGTGGAGAGGAGCCTCTGTTGTTCTCGTTGATAAGAAAATTCCTTTAAAATTTAAAGGAAAGTTTTACAAAGCAGCCGTGAGACCTGCTATGCTCTATGGATCAGAGTGTTGGCCTATGAACCATAGACATGTGCAGAGAATTGCTGTAGCAGAATTAAAAATGCTAAGGTGGATGTCTGGACACACACGTAAAGATCAGATTACGAAATGATGCAGTAAAAAAGAAAGCTTGTGTAGCTCCGATCGAAGATAAGATGCGAGAAAATCGTTGAAGATGGTTCAGTCATTTGCAAAGAAGATCGACTGATGCACCAGATAGGAGATGCGAGTGTTAGGATGTTGAGCTGGTTAAGAGAGGGTGAGGACGGCCTAAAAGTGTTGGAAAGAGACCATACGAAGGGATCTTAGTTTTTTTTGATATAAGCCCGAGATTGACCCAAGATAGATCTGAATGGAGGCAATGAATCCATGTAGCCAATCCTACTTAATTGTGGGAAAAGCCTTTGTTGTTATTATATGCAAGATAACGGTATATTTTATTCAATATATTTATTCTTTAAATTTTTATAATTCTTATATTTTTATAAAATTTTATATATGATTTAAAACATATGTACATAATTAAATTAAAATAAAATCAAAATAAATAATATATTTCAATCAAATATAAAATAAACATGTATATAGTTATAATGTAAATAACAGAAATTAATTAAGTGTATAAACAAACTCAGAAAAAATAACAAAAATAATTAATCATCTATAAGAATAAATACAAAATATATAAAATACCCATATAAAATAATAAAATGCATATCAAAAATTTAAAAATAAAATACCAAAATACATGTATTTATACCTATATTTTACATGTAAAAATTAACTTGTAATAAAAAGGCTCATAAAAATATATAAAAATATGTATTAAATACTATGTTAAATTTCAAACAATTTTTATGTTTAAATAAAAAGTTAATAAAATCATTTAGTATTTATTTTTAATTTTACCAATAATTTCTTCCTGGGTTTTTCTGGTTGGTCCACATGGACCAACCAGAGAGCTCCCTTTGTTGACCTAGGTCAACTGCCCCCTTTGCCTCCTCTGCACTGATAGACACCTCGAGCACCCCACTTTTTGCATTTCCCCCAAAAGCCTCTAATGATCAATTTTCCTCGTGGATTGAACATCTCAAGATCCCTGACATCCGTAAATCTTGCAGGATCTTTAGGTGCGGCTGATCTCCATTGAGTCGATCAGATTCTCCACCAAAAGTTGCCTTCTTATCTAGCATTTAAATAAACCTCCTCCATCATTCTTCCAATTTTAATCACTCTTCATTTATTCTTAGACCCTCGGATCATTTCCAAAGTCTTCCTACTGGTTAAAGGAGAGGATCCCCTTGATCTACAACGAGGAGGAGCAAAGGAGGAGGAGGTCTAGACCATTGTCGGATTCACCTCCGACAGGTTCTGCTTTCATTTTTGTTGTTAATTTTAGGTTTAATCAATCTATTATCTTTAGTTTCAAAAACCCTTAATTCCTTGGAGCTCGAGCTCTAGGCATAAATTATCATGATCTGACCATTGACTCGACCCACTATTCATCCCATTTGAATCCCCTTCGCTTCCTCCATTGATCGACCCATTTGTTCCACCCTAACCCATCGTGGATCAGGGAGTCGAGGCTCCCTCTGCTACCCTTCTTCGGAGCTCCACCTTCATCTCACTCCACACATATTTTTTCTTAACCCTCTGACTGAGGAAGTAGCATTCAAGCCAAGGAGTCATTTTGTGTTGGTTCACGACTCCCAAGAGGCTTTTGTAGTCGTGTTGAACACATGGAGCTGCTCTAGGTAATCAGACCTCATCTGAGCCCTCCGAGCTCTCCCACCATCTTTGAAGTGCCCCACTGCACGTGGAGGACGTCCAACAGGTCGTTGAGCCTATCTGAAGGAAGATCCACCTCCAGAGCATAGAGATATAGCCGATCGAAGGTCATCGGCCACATGTTCTTCGTGGGTTTTTCCAAGCATCTCCTTTGTCATCCAATCAAGCAAGTGGCCCAGATTTAATCTGGTCCATCTTGTTTAAATGAAGCATTACCCCTAGAGAACCTTTGGATCATCCTTAAAGCAGGAGCGGAGCGGTCGAAATAAAAGTGCATAAGTGGTAAATTTTGCAAAGACATCCCTCCGTATTTTGGTTATTTGTAAAAGGGTCTGTAATTATTTAATTATGTTCAAAACATTGAAAACATTTTGCATGTAGCCCTAATATATTTTAAATATTGCATTTACGTCGTGTGCTAGGTCACCTCACATGGACCCCACGTGAGTGGGCATTTTGAAGAAAGGTAACCCCATATTTTGTATTTTGTATAACGTCTTGAAAAATCAAGTTGACGTTCAAACTTTTGGGTTATTTTATGCATGTACCATTGCCTTTTATTTTATTTGCAAATATAACCCTGTTAGCTTGATTAAATATTATTTTTGCATTTATTTTTATTTAAGAGAGCTCTTGTGCTCCAAAAAATCTTAAAAATAGACATATGTGTGTTATTTTCTAGTTATTTATGTTATTATTTTTACTTTCCATTTAGCCTGAATTTTATATTTAATAAAATAAAAAGAGCTAATTTATTCCCTGTTTGACTTAAAAATATAAAACAAATATAAAATCTTTTTGAAAATTTCCAAAAACAATACTTAATATTTATTAGCCTATTTTATAGCTCCAGACAAAAAATTACAAAAAAATAAAAGAAACTCTAAAAACTAGCAAACCCTTACTAATCCTAAAAATTAGCAAAATATTTTTGAAAATACTAAAAATATTAGTTTCCGTTCTATATTTTTATATATTGTATTCTCTATGTACTAAAATTGATTTTGAGAAATTTTGAGACCATTTCCTATTTTTCAATATCAATTCAACCCAATTAAATAGTCCCCATTTTCTTTTATTTCTAAATTTATAAATACAAAAAATTTGCAAAAAATTCCCAAAATTCATGAAAGTAGATAAATATTTGAAAAAATGATAAAGAGATTTTATTTTGCTCATTTTAATTATTTTTATCTATATTTATATATAGTATACCCTATATAGTATATATAGTATTATTTATCCCTTATACTATTATTAATTATTATAAATTCTATAAATATATTTTAAAACCTTAAAAAAGTGTTATTCTTTTTGGTTATTTTCAAAATTTTTGGATATTTATTATATATAGTGTATTATATATTACTTATCTTATATATCTATATACATATATATATCTCATATACCTTTATATATATCCTTATATTTATATACATATTATTTATATAATTAAATTAAAAGGAAATTAAAAATCAAATAATTAAAAATTTAAAAAGTGAATTATTTAATTTAATTAAAAACCCACACATGCATTGATTGATTTTGTGCATACTTGTATATACACATGCTTTATTTATTCAATTAGACGATACCTGCTACGTCCTGTTCTTTCTATGTTCGACCTCTACATGCTTGTCCACTATATAACTATTTGTAGGATATAATAAATTTTGATTGACATCAAGACTAGATTGCTTTGCATTATTGTGTGGGTTAATTGTTGATTTTATTAGGGTGTTTCTTTGGGTTGTCATCGCAGCGACTTTGTGGTCCCGCCTTGTTTGGATCACAAGACAGTACATGAGGATTCTTTCATGCTTAATTAAATGGCACCATTGTCGGGGAGCAACGAATGGCGTAGATTTTGTGTATATTTGTTTACATTATTTCTCACTTATTTTTGTTCTATATTTTTCATAATTATTTGATCTGTTCTGACATATATTTCTTTGTTTGACTTTCTTGCGAGGAACCACGTGGTGACGATTGCTTCCTAGGAGGTGGATGCACTTGAGCTACAAGGAGGTGGGCTCTTCGATTTGCGAGTTGGCCAGGAGAGAGCAAGAGAGAGGGGCAAGGATAGAAGGAAAAGAGCAGCATAGTCACTTAGATTTTTTTATTTTATGAGGAGAGTATTTATTTTATTTTTGTAATATTATTAGTAATAATTTTGGAGTTGTACTCTTCACACCTAACGAGGTCCATTGTCAGGGTGTTTGTTCACCTTGGGGCCTTGTCGCCATTTTTGTGTTTTGTCATCTTTATTTTATTTTGTTTCTCGTGATTTAAGCTTTTTACCTTTATTTTCCTTTGTTTTATATGATTGAGCCCCAAGATCTTGGTTTCTTGACTCAGTAGCTAGGTCCAAATCCCTAATAGAAGCACTTACCTTTAGTCTCTCTTGCTAGGACTTAGTCGAATAATTAAATGTGAGTCACTTGATTTCAGAATCGTGAGCTATGAGAGACTCCACACAATGCTTGCAGATTCCGTTGTGGAGGGCATAGAGGAGTCTCCAAGACCATACACTTAGATCCATTTTTGAGTGATTTACAATTGGTTCTTTCCGATAATAACAATTTATGATTAGCATGCTTTATCGTCTGCATATTGCCATATAGTGTAAATATTTCAATTCTGCCATGCATCCCGCATGGAGAGAACTAGGAAGAATTGCAAGTCTTCTTAATTTGCCTGCATTATTTGAAACGAGAGTGATATTTCCACTCTCGTGTCTACTTGCATTGCTTTTTCACCCTCTCCCTCTATTTTATATCACTTAGTATTAAAAAGAAATTGCAAAAAAATCGTTAGGCAGCTTGATCTGAAAAATACTCCAAAAAGTGAAAATTCAAAAATTAAAACAAGGGGATTGCTGATAAAACTTGGACCTTAATAAAAATCGTAATGGACATGCTTGCTTTTTAGTTACACTCCAAACTGAGTGAGGCGACCTCCCCAAGGATTAGAGCCAAAAACCCGATCGGTGGGAGCCTTAATTATCACTTGGTTTGGTGAAGTATTGGTGCTTCTATCATGCGCGAGCGAATAGTGCCTTGTAGACAATGGTGTTCCTTCCTTGTGTGGAGCATCCTACTTGGTCCGAAGTATTGAGCATAGGCGACGCCTTCGCAGGGCTATCTATCTCACTATCCTACGACCGAGTACCTCGCTTGCGAGGGAATTATTAATTTCTCCTATTGGTTTCCTTTCTCTATATATTTGGCTGAGTAGCTACCGTTGCACGAGATCAAGGACCTCAAAGTGAGTAGATCACATGTTACAAAGGAGGTGGAAGAAGTATGGGGTACTTTCCAAGTAGTACACACACTCCTACAGGGTTAACGTTCTTGAAAATGAAAAAAAATAAAAATAGTCGAGCTCTTACGACTTCACTTGGGTTGTGTTGGTGAATTCAAATCTTGACTGGTGTTTGTTTGGTTTAGTTTAAGAACCAAGATCATGTCCTGCACACATGCAAATTTTGACATTCATTTTTCTCTTCTTTTATTCTCATTTGATGCCACTTGCTTTCGAGCCATTCTACCATTTTATACTCCTTTTATTTCTCATTGACCTATGTATCATTCCCCCATCATTAATGTTCTCTTAGACCCTTGAGATGGTGACCCTTGGATGGCTTAGTTAGGACTCCACTGACACTGACATCGATTCCACGTTGTCGACCTCTCCAATAATTTGAGGCGATTCTCGAGATCACGATTCAGACTCTATGAACCGCTCTCTAGACTCCCTGTCCTCTTCAATAAATTGGGACCACTCTTGTCCTGAAATCTGCCCATTTTGGATGGAGATTGATTTCACTCCATACTTCTCTCCATCCTTAATTAAAGTCTATATTGACCTTAAGAGAAAAAAATTGTTACATCAGGTGCTTCAATTCAAACTGATTGAGGCATCATTCCTTGTACAGATCACAAGATCGATCTAGAACAACAGATTATGTCAAATTCAGACTCAGAATAGAGAAATAAATGGCTCCAAACGTAAAGGGAAAGTACCTCGGCACCCACCACAATTGCAATCAGGAGAACAACTGGATCATAACGTGGTGAATGCACAGCTCATCGCCTCTATACAAGCGTCTCTACAGCAGCTCACCGACTGTGCATTGGCTTAGGTCACCTTTCAAGACATGCTGAATGATCTGACAAGGGAGAGAGATAACTGAGGAGGAGTACGAGAAGAAGAGATATGATATGGACCCCGTGGAGGGGGAGCTAATGGACCAAGAGGAGGGTAGCCCAATATAACCCTCAAAGAGACATACAACTCTGGTGCTAGAAAAATGACCGAATGGATTCAGGTTCCTGCCTTCCATGCCCATTTTGAGTTGAAGCCTCAACTCTTGGCTCTACTTCCCACCTTCCAAATGCAAACGAAGAACCCTACATTCATCTCTGATAATTTAGGAACATCTATGGAACCACGTACTACCCTAACATCCCATTAGGTGTAGTTAAAATGATCGCATTCTCATTCAATCTTCAATACAAGGCTCTTCATTGGATCAATCAGTTAGGGAAGGTTGTCACCACCTGGAAGGAACTCAAATCCGCCTTTCTACCCAAGTTCTACACGCTCGGGCGATCGAATCAGATGCGTGCCCGCATTGTAAACTTCACCCAGGCGACCCACGAGTCAATTCATGAGGCATGGGAGAGGTTTACAGATTTCCAAGAGAAGTGTCCATACAATGATATCCCATAGACCAGCTTGGTCCAACATTTCTTTGGACTCATTACTGAAAGTCAAAAGCTCATCGATGATGCTTGTGGCGGTTCAAATTTCAACAAAGGCAAGGATGTTGTATGGCGGCTTTTTGAAGTAATGGATGAAGGACAAGTTGCCCTATCATCATCCTGGTCTTACTAAAGACATCACATGTTCACCAGAAGGAAGTACACATGGCATACTCACACGAGCATGACATGAATGAGAGCTCAAATCCAAGCATTATTTGGAGCCACCTGTCTAAGGTGGATATCATTGAAAAGCGATCACAAGATCTTGAGATGCTCGTTGCGATGGAACAGAGGACTCGGAACTTGGATAAACTGGATCATATTACCAAGCAGTTGGAGCTGCTAATAAGTACAATCAGCACTTGCAATTCCGTGTTTGCATCGACCGTGACTCCATTTGAGCTGAAGGAACCATCATCGCCTCAGCCTCCTCAGCAAAGTCAGTCCCAACCGGCGGTTCAACATGTTTATTACATGCAAGCCCCAGAGACATCATCGCCTTAGCAACTACAACAGCAGCTAGTTGTGCACTAGACAGAACTCTAGACCCTTTTAGATCCATGCTCTCCTCCACCACCTCTCATTCAGGATGTGAAAGGAGTTTGATCTAATGATGCGTAGCTGGCCTATCCAGGAGGAACTCAGCAAGGCCAGTCTGCTAACTCCCGCCCATTCCCTTAGCAATAAGGAGGGAGGTTTGTCCAAGGGAATAAATAGCCTTATCACCACCGATCTCAGCCATATTAGTATGGATGGAGACAAAACCAGTACCAACAACCGAAGTACCAGCAATACCAACATTACCAATATTACTCGGTTGTGCCATATCAACATCCTCCACATCATCATCAACAAAAACAATCTTCTTCTTAGTATCCATCGTAGAATTCCTACCAATAGCCTCACTACCAGTCACAGTCTCAGTGTGGACACAATGTTGAACCATCAGAGGCCCCTCTTATGAACCCCGCCCTCGACTGTTTGGCTCAGCTTGTTAATAGACTCACAAAATGAGTCAGAAGATTGATGACCCCATCGCTGCCAAGACCCTAATTATGAAAAAAAGTGGAGGCTAACCCTAATAATTTCAGAAAGCATGAGCTGGAAGTTTGTAAGGTCCTGTCCAATCCCATAGAGTCAGATATGCATGATGCTTTATTATCTAATGTTGTTACTCTCGAAAGTGGTAGGACGTTGAAGCCATCTACAACAATGAAGAGCAAAAATAAATCTTCCACAGGCGAGTCACCATCTTCTTCTACATCAGACAGACCAACAGAAGGTAGGGTGAGGAAGAAGAAGAAGAAGGAAACACACCAAAAAATGGAAAAAACAAAAACAAAAAATAAGAAAGTACAAGTCGGAGCGCTAACCCGCAATGGATAGGACAACACTTAGCCAATCCGAAGCCAACCGATGGAGCTCCACCTGATATTTTGGGATGGAAACTATTTCAGAAGGTGAAGATTCTATTTTTTATCATCTAATTATGCAGCCTGATGTGGGCATAGATTTTATTGTAAATAAGAACAATATTCCTCCTAATTTTGGTTATGTACATCTTAGAAAAATCCAAAAAATTAAAAAAAAATAAAAAATAGCTTTTTTAGATCCTGATGTTGTACAAATTATTTAGAATCTTATTCTAGAGATGCCTTTGCTGCATGCCATTAAGTACATGTCAAACATAAAGAAGGGACTTAAAGAGATGTGTACATAAAAGAGGTAGATGTGTCGAGTAAGACAATGCAATGTGAAGCACATCTTGATGGCTGCAACAGTCAATGCGATCAGCAATCTCCCTATCAAAAGAAAGATGTAGGCGCAGCTCTCATTCGATGCACAATGTTTGATCAAGAGTTTGACCGAACTCTTCTTCATAATGGATTGTCAATTAATCTGATGCCCACTTCACTACTTAAATAATTTGGGTTAGGATCGCTCAAGTCCACAAGAATGATTCTGCAGTTTGCGGATACTTCAATCAAGCGACCTCGGGGAATTTTGGAGGATGTCATCATCACCATTCAAGGAATGTAGTTATTTGTGGAATTCATTGTTCTTGATAAGGATACCTCAACTACTCTTGTGCATACCTTGATAATACTTGAACAACCGTTCCTCCAAACAACCGAAGAAGTGGCGGACTATGACAGATGGCAGATTACCTTTTGTTCGAACGAAAATAATGTCCCCATTCACACGATTCATGTGCCGAAAGCTTCAAAATCCGCATAGATTAGTGTGTACCTACGTAGAAGACCGAAGGTTGTGATTTTCTTTCAGATATTAGAGACACAAATATGTTTATGGATGACAATAAGACCTATGAGTTCCTCTCTGCGAAGGAAGGAGTGGATAGTACACTCGACATCCCTGATGTCGTAGATGATGATATTTTTGATGATCTACATGAAGAGATGATTGATGGCCTGAAGGATATGGGGAAATTCTTAATCGCATCACAGAAGCGTGAGGATCTCAATATATGCGATTGGGAGCGACTAGTCACACTAGTTGCTTGAGGTAGCAGAATTTAAAAAAAAATATGCGATGAAACCACGTGATCCAAGAACACTTCTTGGATCATTTCATCCAAACCACAAACAAGTATTAGAGTTACCTCTAGAAGAGTGGTTGTTATCAAGTCTCTAAACGAAGAGACCTCCTGTGTCATGTCCAATCCAATGGAGGAGACGCTTGCGAGCGCATTGATGAAACGCATGCTCCTCACAATCCATGTTTATGATCCAAGCGACGAATCTCCTGATCTCGTCACACAAGACACGATGTCTTCTTCACGAGCAAGGCACACCAAAGGAGACAAAGATCCAAGAACAAACAATCCGGCAACGTAACGACGACGCTGCGGCGATGGAGACTCTCTCTAGGGCTCCATGGTGGACGACCACAATGATAGAGAGGGAGAGGATGTGTAGAGAATGAGAGAAAGAAAGAGCATATGTTGTTGTTGTTCTCTTGAGTAACTTTGAAGAACAAGGGGTGCTTCTTCTTATTTAGTATTTTGGGAGACCATGGATCCCAATCCATGTACACACAAATCCAATGGATGAGATTGATTTGTGTTTCTTTCAAAGGCCAATATTTTGTTGTAAAAACACAACAACAAATAATTTAATTTAGATTAAATAACTATTGGAAAAAAAAACAAATTAATCCCAAATTAAATCAATCAATAATGGAGATTATGGAACGAAGATTGCCTCCTTCCATAATATGGGAGTTGGTTGCAATCTCATGAGATTACATTATTCCATAGAGATCTCCAAGATTTACAACAACACTTGTTGTAAATTATTCTACAAAAATAATTCATAAATATTTTTTGAATATTGCAATCTTTCCATTGGAAAATTGTAAATCACATTCACAACCCAAATAAAATGTAAATTACATTTTCAATTATTTGTTCAATGTGAATCCAATTCACATCAACATTTAATTAACAAATGTAAGTTATAAATAGCTCTCTCTTATATATTATAAATCACATTTATAATATATATGATTAATATGGATAGTGATATGCATATTATTCAATATCCATGATAATTAAATCACATTTATTCATTTGGATCTCTATTCTCATGTGCCCAAATAATATGAATCACATTCACATTGTTTACATCTTTTATAATCAAATCACATTTAATTATTTTAGATAACTCTCCTTATAATATGAATCAAATTCATATTATTCATGATAATTAAATCACATTTAATTATCCATTTTCTCAATGCTCGGATATATATCAATAATGAAATTATCCGTGAACTATTTCAAGGATAATACGATTTCTCCGCGGATACTTGTAGATAAGGACGGGGTGATTGTATTGTTCCATGTATAGTGACTTTGATATTGAGATCACATCTCAAATCCATATCTTGTAGACCTCCCATAGATGCTTGATTAAATCCAGACCGCAAATCTAGTATTCTCATTGCCTCTGAATCACATTCAGATCAATGTCCAACCTTTGGACCAATATCAGATTACTTCTCTATTGAGAGGAGTTACTAAAATCTAGACCCATTTCAACACTCCCTAGGAATGGAAGCGTCATGGTTATACAATCATTTATGATCACATAACTCTCAGGTACTCCTAATAACAGCACATCCAGCATACTAGAAGACTCAGAATAAACCTGAAGTATAAGATCAATTTTACATTGTCTACTTCACGGTTTTATCATTAAGTTTCTCATTCGACAATTGGGAGTTGGAATCGTTCATATACTTTCCAAAAGCATATGTCATACCCAGGTCTTGATCATATACTTTCCAAAAGCATATATCAAACCTACAAATTCAGTTAAGCTTCCAAAGCGAGATGACCGTGCACGGAATTTGATCCTCCCAGTCTCTCAAGAGTGAGCTCATGTCTTCCCGTTCTGTAATGAACCTGTATGATCCCTATGAGAGGTCGTATTACTCATATGCCCTTGCATGCACACCAGTGTGCCGGTCTATAGACCTTGGATATGTCATCAACCTATTGGTTTTCCAATTGTACATACTCAGACATATAGTAAAACATCTGTCTCCGGTCGGAGGATGCGTGCCTATATCGCGACAGCATACGACATAGGACTTTCATTATCTCGATCTCGTTAAGTCAACTCTTTTGACCTAACTTATCTAACACCTCCGAATCTCTATTCCTATGCAGAGGATCTACATCAAGAGGTCCGTCAGATATAAACCTTTAGAGAAAGGATTACCATTTCCTTCTCAGGCAGGAGATCATCTCTTAATAATCATTTGACGGTGCTTAATGAGTCCTCAATCTAACTCTTTTGATATTAATCATAGCACAGAACTCTATGATTAAATAATTGAATCAACAGTTGTATGATCATCAAGATGGCCATGGTATATAACCCTAATTATACTAAGGGACCTATTATGCAAATTCGTTATTCTTTATTTCAGATCACGGAATGATATTTGCAATAACATTTATTGCATAATGGCTCGTTGTGGGCTCGCATGTCCAACAATCTCCCACTAGCCCAAAGAGCCATTAATGGGCTAATCTTTAAATCCACACTCATGTGATAATCATGGACTATTTAGAAAAATAGCTAGGTAAGTTGATCCGTTACTCTGTTCCCAAGACACTACGCCAAGTCCTTTTACGGTACTTGCATATCTCATAGTAACAGTGCTCGCATCCAATGCGAATGTTTCATCTTATGCAACCAATACTCAATATTGTTAGTACGGTGTCCTTGACACTACAACTCAATAATTATTTTAACCAGTATGTTATTTCCATTATCCTTATCAGAATCGCCTTATTCCTAGAGATCTCTATTTCCTAGGGTATCCGCAGTTAAGACCTTTTAGATCTCCATCTATAAAGTCTTAATTTCTTGAAATAAGATTTAGAGATCACTATCTTGAAATTCTTGTCATCTTTGAAGTTTTTACTACTGCAATCAAGTGTTTTATTTTCATAGTAGGATTCGTAACATTTACGACTCCCACTACATGGTAGACATCTATATTTTGTACATATCCAGTATACACTAAGCTTCCCAAAGCTGATGCACTAGGGCATAACAATTTTAGCATTCACTTCTTCAACTCCTTGACGAGTTATCCCTTCAGACAGATCATTACCATATCTTAAGGAAAAGAAGCCTTTCTTGGAATTTTACAGAAAATGGAAATGTCCAAGGTGTACTACTAATGTGATGGTCCCAATACCCTCTTTTCTTTGCTTCTGAACAACTTCAGAACTAAGATCTAAGAGGTATCATTGAGATCATATCTTAATGTATGGAATAGCCATGTTATAAAACACTTATTATCATCCACATATCATTCCAAATGATTAGGATATTATCTACATTTCGTATGATGAACACAATGGCACTCCCACTAAGCTTCACATGGTTCATCAAAATTCTATCTGAAATCATAACATTTATAATTTCACCAAATCTAATGTTTCAACTACAAAAGCTTATTTGAGTCCATAGATGGAATTCCTTAGCTTGCACACCTTGCTTTCCTCAACCATGAAGCCCCGGGGCTACTTCATGTGAATATCCTCAGAGGGATATTCATGAAGGAATGCAATACTGACTTTCATGTTGAAGATGTCAAAATTAGGTTTTGTAGCTATAGTTAGCAATATTCTGATGGGTTTAAGCATGTTCACTGGAGAGAAAGTCTCATCGTAAGAGATGTCTTCTCTTCAGTGTGGAGCTCATGGCTTCGAGTCGTGTTTTGAAGGTTCCTACCTTCTCATCAGGTTCCCTCTTTCTCTCGAATATCCAATTATGCCATAATGGGTCTTACCCATATAGGTGGATCCTCAAGGGTCCATATACAACATTTGTATATGAAGTCTACTTTAGACTTTATTGCTAACATCCATCTTTCCATGTTATCATCTTCAGAAGCTTCATCATATGAAGTTAGATCATGTCAGATTTAACTAACACTTGGAATCCATCCTCAAACTCATTTGAAGTGGTATTAGTGTTTCATCTTTAATTATCCTTTTAGTTTCTGATTTTAGGAGCCTCATTATCTTCTCAAGATTAAATGAGTTCCTTCACTTCATTTTCATCTTGATTCTCAAGAGTCTTATCCTCTAAGAATCACATTCTCAAGAGATTAGATCTTTTAAGAATCTCAAGGTCATAAAGTAGGTATAAATTATGATCCTTCATTTTCCTAATGAAGTATCACTCTCTTGTGCTAGATTCCATCTCACTTGCATGAAACCTTATTAAGGATATATATATATATATATCGTAGTCTCTACTACATATATATACCTTGAAACTAAGAGGTAGTTAAGCTAAGATTCATCATTAATCAAATCATGTCACACGTGATCCAATTTTATCTCCCTACAACTCTATTGAGTTTAGGTGTATTAGGAGGATTGAGATAGGAATGATATTCCTTTCTCCATAAGGTATTCCATGATTTCATCTACTAGGTACTGACTACCTAGGTTAGATATAATTCATTCCTTCTTCCTTCGAAATTTGGTTCTAAACCAAAATTGTAAAATCTTTGAATATTTTAAAGCTTTCTAAGGTGAAGGAAGAAATCTCATATCAAAAATAATAATAAATGGATATCACATATCATTAATGTTTACTTTGATATAGATGATCCACATACATCAATATGTATGAGATCTTGAATACCTCAACATCTTATACCATTCCCATAGAAGGGTGCATTGGACATTTTTACTTTGAATACAATATTCACAAGTATGTAAGATTTGAAATCTCAGACATTCTAAAGTTTCATCTCTTACTAGTCTATTGATCTCATCAATAGACATATGTCCAAGGCTTGGTGACATTGGTCTTTTAAGGTTTAATTTTCTGTACTAGAAATATTAATGAACCATTCATTAATTTTCTAATTTAGTAGAGTCCACTAGATGTTAGATTACTATATGAAATATATCCATCATAACTAATTATGATAGGTCTATTCCAGAATTCATGTTGATTTCTAACATTTAGAAATAAACTATGAGTGTATTTTAATATCTAGGTTGTAGAGACATTCTCTAAGACTAAGGGCTCTCCCACTAAAAATATGAAGTCTACTAATCCAATGGATTGTTGCAATAATTGCATCAATATCCATGTGGACGACTTCTAACCATAAGACGAAATTTTATAGTCTTCTAATACACATGCAACCAATTACAAGTGTTATTAGAAGAATGAGATACAATTATTAGACTTTGATCTTATCAAATAAGAAAGTCAATTTCGATAATTATATGTAGACGTAGATTATTCAGATGCATCATTTGGATCATTCTCTAAGGATCCTAGATAGACTAGATAGTCACATTATCAGTACATCGACTTATTGCAGTATTTAGTCACATTATCAGTACATCAACTTATTGCGGTATTGGCATTCATCCAACTATTTAGATGTCATATGGAAGTCACAGAAGTATAGTCAACTCTTTGACTTTCCTTCTCGCTTGGGTCCAACCCATGCTTCCATTGCGCTCTCATCGTATGTAAACAAATATCTCTTAAGACAAAGGATCTCTTATGTTGAATTCAAAAGATTTCAATATAAGAGTGCTTCAACATTTATACATGCTTCAATCAATTCATACAATATGAATATTATGAAGCTTCATGAATGATTAAGTAGACATAGTAGAATGATGATGCTCATCATATCTACATACATCTTAACTCTTAAAGACTTAGGTTCAGGTGTGTACTCAAACATTTTTGAATACATCATCTCGTATAGAGCCACCAATTCTACTGCATGATGCAGTGAACCATGTCATTCATGATTAAATGTCGAGAGAACATATGTATGCCAGAACATCTTCTTAGATTTTATAAGGATTATTTGACGATTATGATCATCATCGACATGTCACTTCCAAAGTACATTCGATGAGAGATCAAGACTACAGAGACATACAAACCCTAGGGTTGTAGACCTATTGTCTATTTAATTGTCATTCCTCATTATTATGAGGAAAGTTGCACATTGCAACCACATACAATATGTACCCAACTCAAGTACAATATCTTGATCGTGGATCCAATCCATGATATTTTACTCATTATTATTGTGTATAGTATTGAGTGGGTTTAATGAAGTATTATCTGAAATAAGAAAATTTGCATAAATAAATATATAAATATATATACATATTTTACTTTGATTTAGGAATTTTTAT
The DNA here is from genome assembly GCA_037367405.1 of Ottelia alismoides. NCBI lineage: Eukaryota > Viridiplantae > Streptophyta > Magnoliopsida > Alismatales > Hydrocharitaceae > Ottelia > Ottelia alismoides. The sequence goes on along the minus strand of JAZKJV010009387.1, from coordinate 45,652 downwards.
AACAAAGTTATCTTGCCTTGTCAACACTGAAAGTTCATTCTCTTAATCACTTTCAATGTAAGAGATATACTTACCATTATATCTCAAGCAAGATCTGGGATCTCCTTCCTTATCTTTGTCAATTCCCAATAATATGAGAAAATGTAACTTGGATAAAAATAAGCTGGAACACATTTCGCCTTACAAGTCCAACTTGCATTCCCAATTAGGTCTTTCATACCCGGCCCTACCACCCCTAAGGTGATGTTGACCCATCATTAATTGAACCAACCATCAACAAGAATACAACTCGCTATGTGCAATCCAATATCACCCCAGTAATATGAGGATCCGATATTGGGGTTACTACGCATATACCCTTACTCTTTCGAGAAGAAAAGAGCCCGATCCAAATGGCTTGTATGCAAGAGTTGTTGCTTCGGACATGCGTCTCCGATATGCAATCTCTGGGACAGAACCCTTTGCCTTGACGAGAGATCATGGTGTCACTTATGTAATCCTCCATATCATGTTCAAATTCTAATTAATCATTATGAATCATATTCATTACGATTAATTCTTCAAGGGGAAATAACAACTCTATTCATAATATAGTGTTTTAATTTTAATTGGATTCCAATTAATCTAATCATATTAAATTAATGATCCAAATAATATCCAAAAAACATTCTTTATTGTTACTCAAATTATGGTATTTTCTCAAATATGTATTATTTCGAATTTTAATAATTAGGAAATACATCATGATCTCTTCAACATTATCCATTCCCTACCTACTATCATAGCCAGTACCGACGGGAGTGGGACAGACCGCACACGGTGCAACCTGCTATCCCAACGCTCCTCGACTAGACACCATATCTGCCTCGTGTTTGGATAATGTCAAATTGATCATTATGTACTTGAGATGATAGTCGGTTTTTCAACCGAAGTTATACCATATAGTAATAATCATAACCATTTTGATTATAAGGAAATTTGCTAAACAAATTCCCAATCCTATTCAAGAAACTTTATTTGTTTGAAAGTAGATTGAGTAACCAATTTTGATCTAGATCATATCTAATCAGTTATTGTTTAAGGCAATGTCATTTAAGGAAATAATCATCATCAAATATTTCACAAATATTTATCCATAATTATTACAGGAAATTAAATCATTTAATTTCTCTAATTTATTAAATGACAATCACAGGGTTCTTGATTAGGAAAGTAATTTCCAGCAGTGATCCTCACTTACTAAAATTAGCATATCTCAATCAATGTAAAACCAAATCATGTAAAATAAGTTTATAATGTTTGATAATTTGATTAACAACATAACCTAAGTGATTTTCATGCATTTCAAGGCATTTCAAAACATTAATTAACTCCTTCATTACGTCAACATTCACAGTCCCTGAAACAATGGATACATGTTCACTAAAATGGTCATAACTTAATTAATCGGATTTCAAATCACGCAAACTCAAATCTCACTATTTCCTTATTTGATGGGGAACAAAATTCAAGTGATAATTTTGTGTTTGAAGAATTTAAACATAGCCGAAAATATACACAAAATAGGGCTGCATGAATGAAATGCGATAACATTTCACAAACCCTAACGAGCCCAAGTCGTCCTAGGTTTATAGATCGTATCCAAAACCTCTGACCTATGGCTCTGATACCACTTGAAGGATATGGGAAAATCCTTAAGTGCATCATGGAAGTGTGAGGATCGCATCGTATGCGATCGGGAGCGACTAGTCGTACTAGTTGCTCGAGGCAACAGAATTTAAAAAAAATTATGCGATGAAACCACGTGATCCAAGAACCATTCTTGGATCATTTCATCCAAACTACAAACAAGTATTAGAGTTATCTATTGATGTGTGGTTGCGATCGAGTCTCTAAATGAAGAGATATCATGTCTCAAGTCCGATCCGACAGAGAAGACACTTGCGAGATCATTGATGAAACACGTGCTCCTTGTAATCCACATTGATGATCCAAGCGACGAGTCTACTGATCTCATCACACGATATACAACATCTTCTTCATGAGTGAGGCGCACCGAAGGAGGCGGAGATCCACGAGCAAACAATCCAGCAGCATAACGACAATGCTCTGACGATGGAGACTCTCTCTAGGGCTCCATGGTGGAAGATCACAATGAGAGAGATAGAGAGGACATGTAGAGAATGAGAGAAAAAAATAGCATATGTTATTGTTGTTCTCTTGTGTAACTTTGAAGAGCAAGGGGTCCCTCTTTATATATAGTATTTTGGGAGTCCATGGATCCCAATCCATGTGCAAACAAATCCAATGGATAACATTGATTTGTGTTTCTTTCAATTACCAAGATTTTGTTTTAAAACACAACAACAATTAATTTAATATAAATTAAATATATATTAAAAAATCAATACAAATTAATCCCAAATTAAATCAATCAAGCATGGAGATTATGGAATGAAGATTGCCTCCTTCCATAATATGGGAGTTGGTGGGAATCTCATATAATCTCATGAGATTACATTATTCCATGAAAAATCTCCAAGATTTACATCAACACTTGTTGTAAATTATTCTATAAAAATAATTCATAATTATTTTGTGAATATTGCAATCTTGCCATTGGAAAATTGTGAATCACATTCACAACCCAAAATAAAATGTAAATTACACTTCAATTAATTGTTCAATGTGAATCCAATTCACATCAATTTTTAATTAACAAATGTAAGTTATATTATAAATCACAATTATAATATATATGATTAATATGGGTAGTTCTATCCGCATTATTCAATATCCATGATAATTAAATCATATTTAATCATCTTGGATCTCTATTCTCATGTGCCCAAATAATATGAATCACAATAACATTATTTACATCTTTGATAATCAAATCACATTTAATTATCTTTGATAACTCTCCATATAATATATATCAAATTCATATTATTCATGATAATTAAATCATATTTAATTATCTATTTTCTCAATGATTGGATACATATATCAACAATGAAATTATCCATGAATTGTTTTAAGGATAATACACTTTCTCAGCGAATACTTGGAGATAAGGACAATGCGATTGTATTGTTCCATGTATAGTGACTTCGATATTGAGATCACATCTCAAATCCAGATCTTACGGACCTCCCATAGATGCTTGATTAAATCAAGACCGCAAATCTAATCTTCTCATAGCATCTGAATGCGATTAAATCACATTCAGATCAATGTCCAACATTTGTACCAAGATCATATTACTTCTCTACTGAGAGGAGTTACTAAAATCCAGACCCGCTTCATCACCCCTAGGAATGGAAGCTTCATGGTTTTACAATCGCTTATGATCACATCACCCTTATGTATTCTTAATACATGTACATCCTGCATATTGGAAGACCCAGAATTAACTTGATGTATAAGATCTATTTTAAATTGTCTACTTCACGATTTTATCATTAAGTTTCTCATCAACTATTGGGAGTTGGTATCGATAATTTACTTTCCAAAAGCATGTATCATACCTAGGTGTTGATCATATACTTTCCAAAAGCATATATCAATTCAGTCAAGCTTCCAAAGTGAGATGACCGTGCACAGGATTTGATCTTCCAGATATCTCTTGAGTGAGCTCATGTCTTCCGGTTCAGTAATGAACCTGTATGATCCCTTTGAGAGATAGTATTACTTACATGTCCTTGCATGCGCACAAACACGTCGGTGTATAGACCTTTGTTAGGTCATCAACCTATTGGTATGCCAAATATACCTACTTAGACATATAGTAACACATCTATCTTCGGTCAAAGAATGTGTGCCTATATCGCGACAACATATGACATTGGACTTTGGTTATCTCGATCTTGTTAAGTAACCTCAACTCTTTTGACCTAACTTATCTAACACCTCCGAATCTCTATTCCTATGCAGAGGACCTACATCAAGAGGTCGGTCAGATATCAACCTTTAGAGAAAGGATTTCCATTTTCTTCTCAGGCTGGAGATCATCTCTTAATAATCATTTGACGGTGCTTGATAAGTCCTCAATCTAACTCTTTCGATATTCATCATAGCACCAGCATATATGATTCAATAATTAAATCAACAGTTGTATGATCATCAAGATGGCCATCGTACATAACCATAATTGTACTAAGGGACCTATTATGCAAATTAGTTATTCTTTATTTCAGATCAGGGAATGATATTTGCAATAACATTTACTTCAAAATGGCTCGTCATTGGCTCGCATGTCCAAATTGTCCACCTATCGTTAGTAGAGGTAGAGGAAATCATTGTAAAATTTTGCGAACAAGATTCCATCATTGAAAATATTTGTGCATCTATAGATTCAGAGCCTGAATCGTTAAAGGTAGACAATGTACAGTTGACCGATTTGACACCACCAATGCCCTGCATAGTCCCAGAGGTTACCCCAGACAAAATTAAGACTCCACCATCGCTCAAGCAACTTCCAGCAAACATGAAGTAAGCCTTCCTTGCGGGTGAGCTGAACATGTTTCCTATGATCATCAATTACCAATTGACTCAAGAACACAAATCTCATTTGCTTGAGGTTGTAGAAAAAAATTGCAAGATGATAGGCTGGAAAATTTCCGATCTTCAAGGGATTAATTCTTCATTATGCTCCCATCACATTTACTTGGAAGAAGATATCAAGATGTCATGTGAATTTCAACAAAGACTAAGTCCAAATCTTTGGGAGGTTGTTATGAATGATATCACAAAATGTTGTGATGCAGGCTTCATTTATCCTATCTATGATTCAAAGTGGATGAGTCCCCTGCATGTCATGTCAAAAAAGTCAGAGATCACCATTATGAAGAACGACAAAGGAGAGGAGATTGCGATAAAAGTTCCTACATCACGGCGTGTCTGTGTGGATTATAGACACATGAACTTAGTGACCAAGAAGTATCATTTCCTGCTTCCCTTCATCGACCAGATCGCCGATCGATTGGCTGTGAATAATTATTTCTACTTCTTGGATGGATACTTTGGGTACAATCAGGTTGCAATAGCCTCGTAAGACAAAGAAAAGACCACCTTCACTTGTCTATTTGAGATGTATGCCTTCTGTAGGATGCCATTTGGTTTGTGCTATTCTCCAGCGATGTTTCAACGATGCACTCGAGGTATTGATGGATGATTTCTCGGTCTACCATGACAGATTTGATAGTGCATATCTTATTTAAATCGAGTCCTGAAATGATGCTGTGAAGTTAATTTGGTGCTCTCATGGGAGAAGAGCCTTTTATGGTAACTGAAGGGATTGTGCTAGGCGATGTCATCTTGAATGTAGCATGGAGGTCGATCTCGCAAAGGTGGAAGTCATTTCCAATCTTGAGCCACCGGCAAATCTGAAGCAAGCCCGGTCCTTCCTTAGGCATGTTGGATTTTATCATCGATTCATAAAAGATTTCAGTAAGATTGCCCGGCCGCTGACCGAGCTTCTAAGCAAGGAGGATGATTTTATTGTTGATAACAGAGTCCTCCAAGCCTTTAACAATTGAAAGATCTAGTCACTCAGGCCCCTGTTCTACAACCGCCATACTGGTCTCTCCCATTTAAGATCATGACTGATGCATCAAGCTATGCTATTGGAGCATATCTAGGACAGAGGAGAGATAATCTTCCATTTACGATTCACTGGGCCAACAAAACTCTTGATGAAAGTGCAAAAGAATTATACAATGACTGAGAGAGAGCTGCTCGCAGTTATCTTTGCCCTTGAGAAGTTCATATCTCATTTACTCAGATCCCAAGTAATTTTTTACACAGACCAATCTGCCATAATGTACTTGCAAGCCAAGAAGGATGCCAAACCAAGGCTATTTAGATGGATCCTTCCGCTCTATAAATTTGATCTGGAAATTCATGGTAAACGTGGAGTTAAAAATGTGGTGGCTGATCATTTGTCCAGATTACCAGAGTCTGGCATTCCTGAGCAGAGCCTGATACCCATCAATGAAACCTTCCCGGATGAATCAATCATGTCAGTCACCTTGCTCCCTTGGTTCGTCGATATTGTGAATTATCTTATGTCCAGGAGAACTCCCCAAGATTGCCAAAGCTGTAAATTTACAAGTTCTTGTTAGATATTCATTTCTATTAGTTGAAGGATCCATATCCCTTTCGTGAGGGGGCCGATTGCATCTAGAGGAGGTGCATTCCTCAAAAGGAAGTTCGCAGTCTTCTCAAGCATTGCCATACTCGAGAATCTAGAGGACACCACTTTGGCAGATGTATGTTAGAAAAAGTACTTCAATGTAGCCTTTGGAGGCCAACCTTATTTAAATATGCAGAAGATTTCATAAAGCATTGCACTGTCTATCAGAAGATGAGTGATACAATTGGAACGAGAGACACAATGCCTCTAAAATATGTTCAGATTTCAGATGTGCTCGTCGCATGGAGCATTGATTCATGAACTTATTTCCAAATAGTCAGGGATATGAATATATTCTACGTGCTCTCAACTATGTGAGTTGTTGGGTGGAGGCTATCCCAACTCGAGCCACCGACAGTCGCACAACCTACCGGTTTCTGAAAGAAAACATCATTGCATGGTTTGAGATCCCCAAAAGTTTAATATTCATTGGGATAGTAATTTTATCAATAGAGAAGTGAAGAAGTTGACTCAGGAATACTGCATAGAACATCGAGTAGCATCTCCATACGACCCATGGTGTAATGCCTTAGCAGAATACTCAAATAGGGAAATCAAGATGATTCTCCAGAAACTTGTACGTCCAGACAAGAAGAACTGGTCTCAACTACTTGGCTCTGTTCTATGGGCCTATCATACTACATACAAGTCACCTCTAGGAATGTCTCCCTACCGTCTGATGTACGGCAAGCCATGCCATTTTACCATTGAGCCCATTCACAAATCTTTGTGGGCAATAAATATCTACTAGGACGATCTGAAGAAAACAAGAAATAATATAAAGTGAGATCCGAATTAACTTCTAGAATTCTATGACTGTGCATGTGACAACAACCTTATGTATAAGGAGAAGGTCAAGAAATGTCACGACAAGCGCATCTGTCGCAAGACTTTTGAACGTGGTGATGAACACGAGTCCCCTGAGGGTCTAAAAATGATCCTTACTGAATAAGAAGATGGATTATTGTTGAGGCGACCGCTCATGAGATCACATTTTCCATCAACAAGTGCTCACGATGTATAAATAAGCAATGAGTAGTCAAAAGTATGAGGCACAATTTGTTATACTCTATAAACAGAGATGTATAACATGTAACCATGTAGAGGTCGAACAATAAATATCAAGCTAGGTAGCCCAATGATTATTTCTAATCAATGTGAACTATGTACCTAATTATCTTTAAGTATTTTTATGTGGAGATGTGTTTTTATAATTTTTATCTGTATTTTTTATGTATATTTTTAATTTTTGATTTTCTAAATTTTATTTTTTTAAAAAAATTTAATATTAGATAATATCTATATATAGGCATATATGTCATTGGTATATATATAAATATATAAAAATTATAGAAATATCTTTTGATTCAACCCATTATATATTTTGAAGATTTTAAGAAATATTAAAAGGGCCTTTATATTATATAATAATAATATAGAAGATATTTTAGGTATATATAGGTGTATGATACCATATAGGGTATAATAATTGTAAATTTAACTTAAAATACCCAAAAATTGTAGAATTCCATATTTTTGGGTTTTTATCTTTGTCTACTAATTTTGTGATTTCCTGGATTTATCAAATTTTAATGTATTTTAAAGTAAAAGTCCCAAGACATGGATTAGATCAATAGGTTGGATTGATTTGAAGATTAAAAATAGCAAAAATGTCAAAAAGTCTTCAAATCAATTTTATTAAATAAATAATAATAATATAGAGAAAATTTAGAAACAAAAAAGGTTATTTTCATAAAAAAAATTACTAGATTTTAGAGCTTTTAAATTTTAGTCCTTTTTTTATTCTATTTTTAGGGACTTTGGTCTGGTGTCAAACCGATACTAATAAGCAGACTATAATGTTGATGTGATTTTAAAGGTATTTTGATATTTTTCGATATTTTTATATTTAAACAGAAAAATTAGGCTCCATTAGATTTTTAATAAATTGGTAATATGCATAATATTCATATAAAATTCATGACGTGAGACAACAAGCATCCATGTAAATTGCCTTATTTTTATATAATTTTTGGTGCTCAAATGATATTTATAAAAACTATAGGAAAATGCACAAAAATGCTTGAACTAGAAAGGATATATTTGTACTTAAAAATAACTATGGGGAGGTGCATGAAAATTTCCCAAAACTTTACAATTGTATTTCAAATTTTATAAATTATTTTACAAATACAAAACTGTAGTGGCTAAGATACAAAATGTCACCTCACATGGGGGTCCAAGGGAGGCGCATGGATATAAAATCAATATGGAATACCTGCAGGGGTCTTCATGCACAATTCACACATGTATTTACACTATGTATTATATTTATAGGATTGAGAAGTAAAATAAAAAATACAGAGGGGGTTACTTTAAATTTACCCCTTCACGCGTCATCTGACGGTTGGGGATCTTCACTAAAAGTTCATCGGATGACTCCTGTGCGCATCGCTTCATCTTCATCCAATGATTGGGACATAATATGGCATTGTGGTTTATTCTGTCGGTGGAGAAGGAGTCATGAAGAAAAGGGAAGAACACCGAGGTGTTCACCCTTATTCCTCCAAGATCTCTCGATCTGGGGCTCCACTAGAGACGGGACCCGTTAGAGGGTTCCCGAAGAGTCGAAGAACTTGGAGAGCCTTCATCCCTTTGGGAATCAACCCATTTCGGGTCCTTTGACGTGCTAACCCATAAGGAAGGATCACGGGCTCGAGGTGATGCACCTCAACCCATTTTGAAGACGTTGTATGTGGTGAAATGTAAGGGTGGAGGTGCTTCGATGAGTGGCGGTGGAGGAACACTGAGTGAACCCGGTTCGTGCAGAATTGAGGGGGTAAATGGATCAAGAGATAGAGAATATGAAGGGGAACATGATGTGGGCGATATGGGGCAGCTGAAGTGATCGTGTACATGGTGGAACATGACCGGAGCAGTGAGCTCCGACGATTTAAGTGGAAAGAATGCTAAGATTAACACCAAAATGCTAAACTAAATGCAAGAATTAAAAAAAGAATGAAAATCTACCTATAAATTAAAAATGTGCAACTCATACCCGACTGTGACACCAAGGAGAAGAGGTGGCCGGAGAGCTTCCTTGGATCAATCCTCTTCCTCCGATTCATACACCAAGGCCTCAGGGGGAACCTCACTTTCACGAGGATTAGTCGCTTACAACAGATAAGGGGAAACATGGCTCAGAGAAGGATCAAAAGCGAGCTTGGAGGCAGGAGGCTTTATCTATAAACAAGCGTTCCGTCCATCTTTGATTGGCATTATTTAGTAGCTTGATGGAGATCAATAGGATCTCATGATGGCGTGGTAAAAATGGTTGTGATGGGAAGAGAATCAAAGGACTCAGGGTATTTTGGTGATCAGAGTGGCTTTGGAAAAATCAAGGAAATGGATTATTCGAGGATTTGACATGGACAGAGACGCCAAAGGGGTAATTGATCGAGGTAAACTTATGCCGAGATCTAGTTGGTCCACGTGGACCAACCAGAAAAAACGAGGCAAAAATGCCTTGTAAAATAAAATATAAATAGCAAACAAATTTATTAATTTTAGGTCATAAAATAAAAAATGTTTAATATTTTTCGTAGTATCTAATTATGATTTTTATTTATTTTTATGTGTTGATTTATTATAAGTTATTTTAAGGGTTTTATTTATAAGTATATTTACCTATATAAAGTATATTTTATTTTTATTTTGTATTTTGTATTTTATTATTTTATTCTCATAATTTATATATTTATAACTTATTTAAATATACATAAATATATTGTTATTTTATTTTTGTACACTTAAATAAATATGTATACTTGTTATATAGTATAAGCATTGTATATTCATCTATGTATTTTAGTATATTATTGTATTTTTTGTTTTCTTTAAAGTTTTTTTTAATTCTAAATATGTACATATACTATAAATAATAGTTACAACATTATAAAAAAATAAAATTATAAAAATTATAAAGAATAAATAAAATGAATATTTTTCCAAGTATATTGTACAATATGGGTCCCAAAACCTCACTCATCTTAACTCCAAATAGCTTATTAAAAGTTATACACAATTAAAAGTGATTTTGATACATTTTGACTTCATATGGAGAAAATATTTGTATGGGAAGTTTGAATTTTAGATTCTTTTTCATATTATAAAATGTGCATTGTGTATTATTTTTGTATTAAGTCAATTTTGTATTTTTTTATCTATTTTTATTTACAACTTTCATGCAAAAAGTTCATTTATTTGAGTTATAAGTAATAAAGAATAAAATATGTCCTAAAATGAATTATTTGGGAAAATAAATTGGTTATTTTATGGTGTTTTTGACCCTTATCTTCCCCTACTTTTTTCATTGTTGACCCAGTCATCAAGATGCCTAGGTCTTGAGATTTAGGGTCATAAATACCTTTGGCATTTTATTTATTGTTCTTTTCTTTTATTTATTATTTTATTTTGGCTTTAAACAATGTAATTTGTACAATAATTATGTAATAAATAATGAATGTTAATTTGTACAAAATAATGATATTTACATGCATTTAGGTAGGGTTTTAAGGCCAAAATGAAGGATAAAGGTGATGAAATGGAGATTTATCACCCCCATATACTTTCCTTTGCTAGTCCCTAGCAAACACTTATTCCTATTAGTGCATAAAAGAAAATAAAGAAAAGAAAAAGAAATAACTTGGAATAATAAATTTTACACTAGTCTTTATAAAGTCAAAGTTTGGAGCTCAGAGAAGGCCTTTAGATTAATGGTGTATTCAAAACCACATGGAAGTCAAGAAATGTGACATAACACCCCTTAGGTACCTTACTCCTATCATCTAGTACAATTCACAACCTGGTTAGAACCATCCTCTCAGTCGCATAATCTTGCTACCTTGAAGTGATAGAATCATGTGTGTGAAAATGTTCAGCTCTCCCCAGATAAAACCATTGAACCATCAAGGCACTGTGAAAACCCTGAAATCCGAACGTGGGCTAAATTGCAAAAATTTGATTAAATATGGGCTAATTTGAAAATCTGCTTTTATTCGAATATCCAAAAAAATCATTTGATAACCATTACGTAGTGCTCGTTGATAGCTTTCCAACGAGTCTAAGAACGTAGAAATCTGACTTTGGGATCCCGAGTTACGACTATTCTAGTGAAGAGGGGTACAGGTCATATTCGGATCTGAACCCGGATCTGAATCCGAGTTAAGTCCTTATAACCTTATCCTTCTCTTCTAAAATGCCCAACTCGAGATTCCAGCCCTTCCTCCTCCTTTCATCCTCGCCTCCCCTCGCCGGAGCATCACCGGAACGCCCCGGATCAACAACCAATATCACCTCCATTTTGAGAAGGTCTGGGCCATCCTCATGGACAGTTTTACCCCGCAAACGGAGTGACAAACTCACCGTTCTTCGCGGGTAAAATCACCAAGGTGATGGAAAATTTTGATGTACGATCCATCCCTTCCTCTTGCTGCGAGTCCACATGATCATTACGCTCCTAACCACCACTTGTAAGGGTGTCTAGGTCTCTCTCGACCTATTTCATGTGCATGCCTACATATCTCGCATATTAAGTTATAGAACAAATTTTTGGTCATCGATATCTAGCAGCACACGTACCTTTTGAAAGCCCTATGTTGCTATAGACATTGTGTAGTCAATGTCATACATATCAAACGTTATCTATGAGAGAAGGTAGAGACCTTCGTGGTCTCTAGAAATCTTAAAATGATGGTTCCCTTGATGGAATGGTGACAAAAAGAACTACCAGTGACCTGGAAAATAATCAACAGGTTAGTGTTGGCTTGACAGGTTGTTATCTAATCCAAGCTCAATCGATCATTACAAATCACCAATTGGCATTATTCCGCATGAACATTCAATTGAATCCGGGAGTGACTATAAGCTCAACATTAAAGAAATTTCACAGTTATAGCTGGAAATTTCTTCTTGCAAGTTCAAAATACTGGGAGAAATCCACGACCTCTAGTAGCTAGGTGATTTTATGCTGTTAAGAGAACCTGATACTTTCACCTTCTCAGTGCTAGTTATTAGGAAATTTTCCCCTAGATATATATCCAATCTCTACAATAGGTGGATCTGAAAGCAAGAGCCTAGAAAAGTAGTTCAACTGGAAGGTGACATTTACATGGACTTATTGGGTGCCGGTTGTGCGGAACTGGAGATGCATAGCACTGCCTTTGAGTATAAAACATAATTGAGCATACCTAGGTGCTGACAATTGAAGGCCCTTAAGTGCTTACAAGAGTATATGTGAGTTGGCTATGGGTCACTAAATATACTCGAGATGCGTGAATAGGTACAACCACAAGGTTCCGTAGTTAAAACCATAGTATGGGTTTACGGTGAGCCACTCTGCCAAAGATCTTCCCCTTAGATACTCCTGAAACTTTAAATCCGAGAGCAGGAATTTTCAGTAGATAAGGGTTCACATTTTGCAATGGGGTGTAGATCACAATACAGTCTAACGGGTATATCTATAACAATAGGAAATTGTCCTGCCAACATACCCTTCAAAACTAAAATGTGAGCAATACCATAACATTAAGCTGGTCTCATGATTATGTGTAGTGGCGTATAACTTTGGAAGTGCATAATTGTTCATGATTTAGACGTTCAAAATATTGGCCATATTTTATTTTAATTGCATCCTATTCATGCCATCCCTCTTATCTACTTCTCAGGTGTTTGATAAATTCTGTGCGCAAGTGATATGCCATTTTATTCTCACACGTTACTGCCCACATTTTTAATGGTTTACAATTCAAAGCACTGGCTAATGGTAGGATATTCTGTGGATGTACGATAGAGAAAAGCTAATGTTACTGTTTTCAAGTAAATTTTGCCCTTGTTATTCCTGGGATTAATGAGTCTAGTAAAACCAACCTTCCAGCTATGTTATTTTGTTTAGTACACTCCTCGTATAGTAAGCATGTTCTACATACTATGTTTATATAGCTTGATGCTTAAAACCCCCTTTTAGAGATTTTGTCTTGAACAAAGGATCTGCACAAGTTCAAGTTTGTATTATAGATCATTGATTCCTATCCAAAGTTATCATAGAAAATTAAAGTGATACTTTTCCCTTCCGTCTATTGATGGGCCTCTCCCATGGTTTTCATTTTACATTTGGGTGACCATATTGTGGTGAATATCTACTTTTATTGTGAAGCGATATGTCAAGGTGATCGGGTAGTGGAGTAGGTGTCGCAAGGGATTGGGCATGCACCTTTGGGGCCCCGGGTAGAAGCCTAGATGACCGTGATCCCAACTACTATTGTAGCTACGATGGTTTGGGGACATGTTGCTTGGCACGCTGAGGTGCTAATCTGACGGTGTTGGCCTTGACACTTGCATGCCTGGTGCTCGAGCGTGTGCCAAGTTATCATGATTGCTCGGCTAGTGTTTCGCTATTCGCTTAGAGTTAACACTCGTGTACTGGCTAGTGTAGGCCATACTGGTCGGTATTTTGAATGGGAGCGCTAAGAGGGGAGATCCAAGAAATGTGGTTAATGAAGTTCGGAATGAGATATAATTCTCTGATGCATAAGGAGGATTAGGTTAGTAACGATGATTCGTGGGTTGGAATCCAAATTCTGAATTAGAAGTAGCGATAGGAAGTATTGCTAAGTGGACATGTTGGGAACTTAGTTAGGATGCATTATACCCCATCACATGCCTACGGAGGCACCCCAACCCTAAAACATCATCTTTGCCTTAGAGTGATAATGTGGGGTCTCATTAAGACTAAGACAACAGACTATCCACGAAGCTTGGTTACTCATATCCATATCCAGATCAACAATAATGTAATTCTTTGTGAGATCAGTTACCCAATTATTCTTTGGCACACATTGAAATTATGTCATTCTTGTTATGGTATAGTTGTTTATATCGTATTGAGCAACTTTGCTCATAACATACCTATGTGTGGATCCTCATGTTCAGAGCAGTGGCTAGTTGGAGGCGCCATCTTTTGTGCAGCTTCACCCTTTTTGTGGTACAGTGGTTGGTAGTTCTTTTACTGTCTCCTGTACTTGTAGCTTCTTTTTTTTTAGAGACATGGCATGTAATATATAATTTGTGGACATGGAAATTAAATGTATGGAAATGGACATGGAATGCAATAGAATTGGTGAATGGAAATACACGTGGTTGTGAACAGGTTGAATACAATGCAAGTAAAAATTTTAAATTCCTATGCATGTTGCTATTTTCTCCTGCTTTTGTGAATGTCAAATATTCAAATGTGGAATGTATGTGTGTGGATTGGTTTACTGAGTAACAAGATACTAGAGGGGGACGTGTGTCACATCTGCTTTTCTGGTAACTCTTCCTCGTGGAGATAGATATTCCCTTCTAAGGTCATGTGCTCTCGGTTTTTATAACCGAATGGGGAAGAAGTCAGAAGAATGAGAAAAGAAGTTGGAATGGACCAGTGTAGTCTTCATTCCCTTGTGAAGTTGGTCGATGTAACTGATTCTTCACTAAGAAGCGGGCTTTTTCTGAAGCTCAATTTTTTGTGGAATTTTGGTATAGGCTTCTTTGGATATTTTCTTTTACTTTGTACAACTTCTACATTCATGCGTGTGCCCCGGTTGAAATAGCATCTTTTCTTCCACCCATTTTTTGGGGTCTTCAAAAAATTTGCACATGTAGACTATTCCTCAACTGAAGCATTGTCTCAATCCATCTCCAGTCTTTAGATATCATTATTACCAAAATAAGTGGGTTAGAGTACCGGTGTTGGCAATTCCCAGGAATGGTTCCTGAGCTACGCTTGACGAAGAGGCCTTGCATCGTCCCGACTTAGACTCCAAGATTTTTCAATAGTCTACCTGAGTTGAGCTAAGTGCTAGGTGCGAGGTTTCCAGTCAAATCAATTTATCAATAGTCTTATGGATGATATGAAGAGTTCTATTTAGGTAAAATGAATTGATCCATGAACATAGTCTTATGGAACCTAAAGAATTAAGTCAATGTGACATGAAATATCTCCACTTCTAGTCCTCAATAGGTTCCTTTAAAATTAAGTGTATTAAAGTCTTTTCAAATCTCCAATCTACAGACATTATTTGGACTTGTTTTGTTGCCTATGATTCCAACAAATGCAAATTTTATATACAATGCAAGAAAAATATGTGATGCAGTTATCTAGTTTTAAACTTTTTTATGGATTTTAGAAAAAAGTTGTGCAATTTTTTATGCAAAATTTCAAATGGTTTTTACAAATGTTTTTGGGATTTTTAATTTTGAAAATTTTTAAAGATTTTTCAAAAACAACATGTTTTTGTATCAAAGAGTTAGTATGTGTAGCTATTTACACGGGCATGCATCCTTTTATTTACAAGAATTTGGATTCATAAATTTACAAGTTTTTATATACAAAGTTTGTAAAGGTTCTTTACATGCTTGCATTATTTACATAATTCTCAAAATAATTTGAAAAGATTTTTGCAAATATTTTGAAAATCTTATTTTACAAAGTAATTTAACAAATAATTTAACAAAAATTTTACAAAATTTGAAAGCTATTTTGCAAATATTTCTCAAATGGTAGATATAGATTTTTCAAAACCATTTTCCAAACATTTGCAACTAGATTCAAAACATTTTATTTCACACAAAGAAAAGAAATTTTTACAAGCAAAATATTTTTACCATGTTGAAAGTATTTTACGAAACATTTTCCAAATAGTTTTCAAAAGATTTTTCAAAGAATTTTCCAGGTCATTTTTCAAACATTTTGCAAAAAATTTTTACTTAATTTATGAATCGGTATTTATAAAGAATTTTAATTATTTATAAAAGTTTGTTCTTTATACTTAAGTAATTGTTTTTTACGCATACTTATTGAAAATACAAAAGCATGAGTTATGGTTGAAGGATATACAAAGTATATACAACCCCCCTATACTTATCTTGAGCTATGTCCTCATAGATCGAAGAGAAAAAAAAGACATAACTCGTGCTGAGTATAGAAAAACCTATACTACAATGACTAAGGAATAATGACCAAAAGAATAAGAATAATGGTATGTTGACCTTCCCCTCTATACTTAGGATTAAATAATCCTAATTAAAAAATATTGTACACAAGGCAGGGTGGGTCAAGGAGGGAATAAACAAGTCATAACTCGATCTGTCTACCCCTATACTTAGGGTAAGATATCCCTAAGTATTGATAGAAAATATAAATAGGAGAGAAGACAGGTGAGGGGATCAAATAATGAACGTAGGAGGTTGCCCATTCCCCCTATACTTAGTATGAAGCATCTCCTAAGTATAGAAGCGATGAGTGAGGAAAACAAAGCAAAAATAGAAAATACAATCAAAAAGAAGAAAAGAAGAAAAGAAGAAAACTAAAGGAAGAGTTTTTTAGGGAAATTATATGGATCTTCCGCTACTGCGCTGGTTTTAGAGGATTCATCAATGATTATTTGAATTGCATCAACAATGGTCAGGAAAGTGTCATGATCTAGGTACAATTTCAGTAACTGACCGTTGACGACAGATGGTTGTGCGTCAGCTGACAAGTTTGATATCATGATGCTTCTGTTGACACACAATTCTTTTACTCTGAATGGCCCTGTCCATTTAAGCTTTAATTCGCCTAGGAACATGGTCAAATTTGCATCAAATAGACACGCTTTCTGTCCAATCTTGAAGGTCTTTCGTTTGATGTGCCGGTCATGCCAGCATTTAACATTCTCCTTGCACATCAAGGTGTTATCATAAGCATAGTCTTGGAATTCTAAGAGCTTGTTCATATCCTCTTTTCTTTGCTGAACACCTTTACGTGAGTCTAAGTTACATATATTGATTGTACATAATGATTTACTAATTAGTTCCATGGGTAGATGACACGACTTTCCATACACGAGATGATAGGGCAACATGCCCAAAGGACATCTTTCTGTCGGGCTTCACAAGCTTCTACAAAATTGTCATGATTTCTCTATTTAATAACTGCCATGCCATTGGTCTGGGATGATAAGGAGACACGACTCGGTACTCGATGTTGTACTCCGTTGAATTTCTTGACTCTCTGTTAGTGAAGTGACTACCCCCGTTTGATATTAGATTCTTCAGAATATCAAACCACGAGATGATGTTCTCTCTTAGAAATCAGCACACAGTGCGGCTGTCAATGGATTAGACGGGAATAGCTTCAACCCAGCGACTCACGTAGTCATTAGCAAGAAGGATGTGCTCATATCCCTGACTGTTTGGAAAGGGTCACATGAAATCAATGCCCCATGCATCGAACACATCAAAAATATTAACAAATTCCATTGGCATCGAGTCCTTTATAGTAAGGGTGCATCCCAATCTCTGACAGTCAGTGCAATGCTTCACATATGTTGTGACATCCTTGAATAGTGCCGGCCACCAGAGGCCACACTGAAGTACTTTCATTGTCGTTCTATCACCAGAGTAGTGTTCACAGATTCGAGCGACAATGCTCGAGGACACCTTGATGCTCCTCTTGAGGAATACACCAGTACCAAATGCAACATGCTCCTTCCCTGACTAATAGCAGATCTTCCCATTGGTAGAAATGGATTTGGGACAAGAATTTGTCCTTCTTGATCTTGGTCAATTCTTATGGGTCTACATCAGAAATGTGGTAGTTCACAATATCATCATACTAAGGTAATGAATCCAAGAAAAGAATTGGCTCGTCAGGAAAGGTGTCTGTGATGGGTGTACTGCTTAGTGGAGGCTCTTGCTATTCAATTCTGGAGAGATGATCTGCTACTACATTCTGAACTCCAAGCTTGTCTTTGATCTCCTAATCGAATTCCAGGAGGAGAAGGATCCACCTGATTAGTCTAGGCTTAGCATCCTTCTTTTGTTGTAAGTATCAGATAATAGAGTGTTTAGCATAGATGGAGACTTTAGATCCAAGCAGATAGGATCTAAACTTCTCAACAATTCTTTCTCTATGACGGTGTAGTTTCATTGATTTTCATCTAGCATTTTGCTGGTGTAGTGAATGGCATAGGGCACCTTGTCTTTCCTTTGTCCTAACATGGCCCCAACTGCAAAATCCGACGCATCTGTCATGATCTTAAAGGGTAGAGACCAATCAGGCAGTTGTAGGATTGGAGCATGAGTAATTAGCTCCTTCAACTAATTGAATGAAAGGATAACCTACTGATCAACATGAAACTCGGTCTCCTTGTACAACAATTCAGTGAAGGGTCAAGCGATGAAGCTGAAATCTATGATGAATCTTGTGTAGAAACCCACATGCCCCAGGAATGACCTCACATTTCTGACAGTCTGAGGTGGATGTAGATTGGCATCACATCCACCTTTGCTGGGTTGACTTCGATGCCACGATTACAAACGACATGACCCAACACAATCCCTTCCGTGACCATGAAGTGGCTCTTTTCCCAAAATTATACAAGATTGACTTCTCCGCATTTTATATGTACTATTTCTAGGTGCTAAAGATACAAATCAAAGCTATCACCATAGACGGAGAAGTCATCCATGAACACCTCAAGAAAACTACCAACTATATCGACGAAAACTGCGAGCATGCATCTTTGGAATGTGGTAGGTGCATTGCACAGACTGAAGTGCATTCTTCTGAAAACATAGGTACTGAAAAGGAAAGTGAAGGTAGTTTCCTCTTGGTATTTGGGGGTGAAATCCACTTGGTTGTACCCGGAGTACCCATCCAGAAAGCAAAAGAACTCCTTGTCAGCCAATCTTTCCAGTACTTGATTAATAAATAGCAAGGGAAAGTGGTCCTTTGATGCAGCATTAAGGCAACGGTAATCAACACATACACACAAGGATGCCGATACTCAAGTAGAAATCTCCTCTCCTCTTTAAATTGTAACCACGGTAAGCCCTGATTTCTTGGGAACTACATGTAGAGGGCTCACCCATTTTGAATTAGAGATGGGATAAATAAAACTAGCATCACACCATTTTGTGATTTCTTTCATGACTACATCCCACAAATTTGGATTCAGTCTTCTTTGAAACTCTCAAGATGGCTTGGCATCTTCTTCCAAGTAATTATGGTGTGAGCATAGAGCAGGATATATCTCGCGGAGGTCTGATACATGGCAACCAAGTGCCTTGCGGTTTTCTCTAGAACCTCGAGAAGTAGAGATTCTTGATCCAGGGTTAGCCTATTGTTGATGATGATCAGATACATATTCTCTGCACCCACGAGGAAGGCATACTTGACGCATGCCAAAAGTGGCTTTAATTCCAGTTCCAATCAGGCATGCTTCTCGATCACTTCAGAAATTGTGTTGGTAAGTGGATGATCTGTCATGACTTTGGAGGTTCTGCTCACGTCAGCGACTTGTTGTTAAACTGATAACGTGCTAAACAAATCTGTAATGATCTCATCATATTCGGACCGGCATGAATCTTCAAAATCAAATAGAGTTGTCAAAAATTCAAAATATGTCTCCTAATTGATATCGGAGCTTGAGTCGATTGTGCTTTCCAGATCCTCCTCAAGAGGTAGGATTTCCATGGTCCATGTGTCATTCAAAGAGAGTTCTATATCTCTGATTTATGCAATAATGTCACAGTCTGCTTCAGGCGGTGCTGCATGACTTTCATCAGATACGACTTCAGCTCACTGACCATGTCTATGGTAACTTTGTTGTTGCTCGAGCTGAAAGTGATTTTCCTAGACCTATAATCAAGCACATCCTCTGCAGTTCGCAAGAGTGGTTGTCCAAGAAGAATTGGGGTCTGAAGTAATGGTGCAGGAGAGTCCATAAGGACTACAAAATCAACAGGAAACTACATGTCATGCACCTTTACGACGACGTCTTCCAATAGACCACGGGGTCGCTTGATGGATCGATTAGAGAACTGAAGGATCATGCGTGTCTACATAAGTGGATCCAACATGAATTCTTGCAGTAATGATGAGGACAAGAGGTTGATGGAAAAGCTGATGTCAGGAAGGGTATGCTCGAAGACTTGATCAAAAATCTCACATCTCATCAAAGGTGCTCCTTTGTCTGGCTTCTTCTGAGGGAAGATGCTAATGTTTGTAACTGTAGCCATGGTGAGGACACGCTTCTCAACTTGCTGATGTATGTTGTTATGTTTCGACTGACACTTGTTTGCTTCCTTCAAGCCCTTCTTCACAGAGGGCATGTATTCCATGACTCGCATCATTGGTAACTCAACAGTCAAAATTTTGAGAATATCCACAACACATAGATCAGGCAATGCACTTTTTCTTTTTGCACTTTTTGATTTTTCATTTGCATTAGGAAAAGGAATATTTACATAATTGAAATCAAAAGCATTGTTCTTATTTGTAACAGAATTCTTGTCAAAAATGTCTTGTACATCTGCACTGTAAAAAGGTGTACATTCTAGAAATGATTGTATTACTGCTGGTGGACATGCAAAAATTGTGGTCTCTGCTCCTTTGATTGGCTTTGAATTGTCTACTATGGCTTTCTTCCCCATGGCTGGCATAACTTCACTTCGACCACGATCATGTTTCTGGTCTTTTTTCATTTTCTGATTTTTTTGTTCTTTTTGTTGAGTTGGTGGTGATTAACAAGTGGCATGGATCCTCCTTCTTCTTCTTCCTCAGCCGGACCTATAACTAGCACAACTGATGCATAAGACGACGATTCACTGGATGAGGCTTATTCTTCCTCTTGATTGTGGTAGACTGTGGTAGACTGTGGCAAGGTCCTACCGCTCCTAAGAGTAACAACATTAGACAAAGCAAAATCATAATCATCTGACTCTACAAGCACATATGAGACATCACATTCTACCGGTTTTTTTCTCTTAAAATTATCTTGGTTATCATTGACTTAGGCCGGGATTGGAGTTTTTGTGGCCATAAGGTCGTTCAACTTCTTTGTCATCTCAACGAGGCCCTTTACTAATGGTCAAGGCAGTTGAGTCTCGGGTTTATCGGAACCGCCTCGGAGGGTCCAGCATGCTACTCACGCTGAAGCTGATGGTGTGGAGGGTGATATGGTTACTGCTGGTAATGTTGATGAGGTGGAGGAACCTGATATTGATGCTGGTAAGGAGGAGGATACTATTGGTAATGTGAAGTCACGTACTGATGGTACGATTGGTGCTGGTGATACGACGACTGTGAGTACTATTGAGTATGTCTCCAATTGTTCTAGAATTGTGGAGACTAATGGTACTGAGACTAAGTCTAGGACTGGACAAATCTCCCTCCTTGATGTAGATGGAATTGGTAAAAAGTTGGCAGGCTGGCCCTTCTGAGGACCTCCTGGATGGGCCAGTTGTATGTTGTTTGACCATACTCTATTCACCTCCTGAATGAGAGGCGGTAGAGGGAGAGAAGGGATCGTAGGAAGATAGGGGACTATGGTTTGTAAACTATCAATTATTGTTGTTGTGGTGCCTGGTCGGGAGTCTGCACGTAGTACACATGATGAACTACCGGCTGCTGCTGATACAGCAGAGGCTGTCTGGGTCATCCATTTTCTCAGTAGGAGTCTCGAGAGGTGGAGTCGCAGACTGGCAGATGCTAATGGTACTTACCCACGACTCCAGTTTCTTGGTAATTTGATCAATTTGTCCTGGTTATGGGTTATTTGTTTGATCGCAACTAATTTCTCCAGATCAAGTGATCGTTTCTCGATAATATCAAGCTTTGAGAGATAGCTTTCAATAATGCTGAGGTTGGAGCTCTAATCTCTCTCTACCTCTCCAGACGCTGCCATGTGCACTGGCTTCTGGAGGACCTAGGGTTGTCTTTGATACGTACAGGATGAAGAGAGGGTGACCTCTCCATTGATCATTTCTTCAAAATCTGCCAGACTGCATCTTCATCCTTATTAAACTGGGATCCCTCACAAGCAGCATTGACTAATCTCTAGCTCTCTGCATTTAGGCCCCCCAAAGAAATGTCGGACCAAACTAGTCTTCGGTTACTCATGGTAGGGGCACTTCTCCTACATATCATTGAATCATTCCCATGCTTAATGAATGGACTCGTGGGTAGCCTGAGAGAAGTTGCTAATTGCGACACGCATCTGGTTGAGCCTACCGAGCGGGTAGAACTTGTTAAGGAATGCAGACTTCAGTTCCTCTCAGGTCGTCACGACCTTTCCCATATGGTTGACCCAATACATGGCCTTGTCGTGGAGATTGAAGGGGAATACGGTCATCTTGACTAACTTAACTTGATGTAAGGGTAGTGTGTAGTTCTACAGGTAGGAGAGAACTGCAATAGGTGAATGTATAATTCCTTGATGGTATGCCCATGAAAAAGGGGGAGAAGGGAAAGGAATTGAGGTTTCAGCTCAAAGTGAGCATGGAGCGGAGGGATGCGAACCAACTTGTTCATATGGTTGTCCCCGGGATTGTAAGTTTCTTTTAGCAACATTTTAGGGTTCTCATTCCATGTCTCTTCTTCTCTTCTGTATCATTACGGGGTGGTACCTCATTTCTTCCCCCTCCTCCTCTAGGTCTGTTCCTCAAATCATTCAGCATATCTTGAAATGTAGTATGTATGATGGCTTGATCCGTCAGTTCCTGTTGGATGGTTTGGATGGAAGCCAACAACTGAGCATACACCTGGTTATGGTCCGGTGCTTGGCCCTGCTCTTGTTTGGGTAGTTGTTGTCCTTTGCCCTTTCACTGAGGATCCATATCTTGGTTTGAGACTGAAGAAATGAATTCCAGATTGGGATTCGAGATTGTCTTCTATCTGCATTGTAAAGGAATCCCAATCAAACCACGGTGAAAGTGAATGGCAGCTGCAATGATGAATCTGAGATTAGGGTCAATTCCAGATGGTTGTGAATGGAGTAAAAGACGTAGACTAAAATCGACCTCCATTTGCAACAGGCAGAAGTGGGACAAGAGTGGTCCTAATTTATTAGGAGATAAAGGAGCGTGGAAAGGAAATGAGAAGTCTGGAGATCAGTTTGTAAGGTCTGAATTGGGTTATCAGGAATCACTTGAAATTATTGATGATGCCAAGTCCATGGAATCGATGTATGTGTCAGTGGAGTCCCAACCAAACCCATCCATTAATCGACAATGTAGAGCAATGGAGGATCTATGCAAGAAGAATGGTACTATGGTCCATGAGGAATAAAAGGAGTGTAAAATAGTAGAAAGGCTCGAATCAAGAAGGGGGTTAAAGAGGAAACAAATATATCAAAATTTTTGCATGTACACGGGACTTGATCTTTGAACCTTAATCTAGCTCCATATAATACATAATTGAAAATGGATTCACCAACCCTACACATGTGAAGCCGTAAGGGTTTGGCTATTTTTATCTTTTCATTTTTAGATTTGTTATTTAAGGTATATCTTTTAACTAGTCCTTAGACGCTAACCCTATAGGAGTAAGAGCATCATCGAAAAAGTATCACGTACTTGTCCTCCTCCCATA
Organism: Ottelia alismoides; assembly: GCA_037367405.1. Lineage (NCBI taxonomy): Eukaryota > Viridiplantae > Streptophyta > Magnoliopsida > Alismatales > Hydrocharitaceae > Ottelia > Ottelia alismoides. The sequence continues at coordinate 22,004 of JAZKJV010009387.1, read as the reverse complement.
TATCATGTAGTCTGCACATTTTGAGGTCCTTGTAACCATTCCTGGATCCCTACTCAGCCAAAGAATACGAGGGAGGAAACTGATAGGTGAAACCACTACTTCAGACCATGCTCATAATAGAATCACCTCTGAGTGTGCAAGGACCTACTCAGACGCAAATAGATGAGACAAACACACCCATGTAGGTGTGGCCTAAGCTTGGTACTTCGAACCAAGTTGATGTCACACAAAGCAGGAATACCTACGATGACAGGTCCCTACTCGGTCACATATGATAGAAGCGCCAATACATCGAAATTCAGGCGATACATAAGGTAGTTAGACTAAGTTTTTGGCTCTAGTCCTTAGCGGGTTGTGCCTCGCTCATGGGGAGGGGTTTTGGTCCCCTCTTAAGGTACCTGAAAATAATGATGGCTTTATAAACCCAAAGTAATGAAGTCAATTATAGATTTTAATTAAGGTCAAAGTTTATTTAGCAGTCCCTTTATTTTAGATTTTTTGTTTTCACCTTTTTTTTAATATTTTGCATACAAGCACCTATTGATTTTGTAGATTTTCATTTAAGTCCTAGGTGCTTAAAATCAGAGGAAGATAACGGAAAATCCATGCAAGTTGATTCAATGATGGAAATCTCACCACATAATCTAGTGATGCATGTAGAGTCGGAGGACTTACAGTGCTTCCCAGCTCTCTCCACATGGTATGCAAGATATATTTTTTTAACTTACCTATATGGTGGTGTGCAATGGAAAAAATCACCCTAAATAGTATATGTTATTAGTCGTGAATAACCCCATGCCAATTATTATTAAGAAATGAATCCAAGAGTCCGGTCTTTGAGACATCTCGGTGCCCAGTACAACAGGTCCTGTCAGCGTTGTATGATGGCTCTCTCTGCATGTAGGTTCAAGTCCAAGTAGTTGACAACTATTAATTTGACTAGATCCAAACGTAAGAGACTATTAGTACATAATTCTTGTTAGGGTTTGGATTTAGTTATAGATTCAAGAAATCCTAAAGTCTAGGAGCTTCATGCACATAAAATAAATAAAAAGAAAAGCAAAAAACTCAAAACATCGGGAAAAATATAAACAAAGCAATGAAAACTCGAGAAAACAATGACGAGGCCCACAGGTGAACAATCACTCAGGCACTGGACCACGTTGCGTAGAGTAATGTCCAAGTCCAAAAATTATTACAAAAAATAATGAATAAATAAATCACTCTCTCACCAAAATAAAAATAAAACCCTAAGCTAAAAATCTGTGCTAAGTCTTCTCTTTGTTGTGTTTATTGCCTCTCCAACTTGTCAAGGGAAGAAGACCAGTCTCCACCATGCTTGGCTGCCTCGACTCCCTAAGAAGTCATCCTTTCATTGCAGACCCTTGAAATAAACACAACAAGATATGTGTATTAGCATAATTAATCAAATAATCTACATAAATAAATCATATCTATAAATATACACAAGTAAGAGAATAAAAGAAAAGAAAAGTATGCACAAATTCGGCTACACTATCTTGCTCCTCGGCAACGATGCCATTTAATGAACATGAGTTCCGCGAGGGTCTAAAAAATGATCCTTACTGAATACGTGAAGATGGATTGTCGCTAAGGCGCCCACTCAAGAGGTCACATGTTCTATCAACAAGTACCCACAACGTATAAATAAGCAATGAAAAGCCAAAAGTACGAGGCACAATTTATTATACTCTACAAACAAAGATGTATAACATGTAAGCATGTAGAGGTCGAACCACAGAGAGCTAGCTAGGTAGCCCAATGATTATTGCTAATAAAATTGAGCTATATACAAAAGTGTCTTTAAGTCTTTTTATGCAGGTTTTTATTTTTATAATTTTTATTCGAAAATTTTTTATATAGATTTTTTTTAATTTTTAATTTTTTGATTTTTTCTTGATTTTAATATTAGATAATATATATATATATATATATGCATATATATATATATATATGTAATGTATACATAAAATTATGTAAGTACTATATACATATGTAAATATATAACATATAAAAATTAGAGAAATATCCTGAGATTCAAACCATTATATATTTTTGAAGATTTTAATAAATATTAAAAGGGTCTTTATATTATGTAATAATAATATAGAAGATATTTTATGTATATGTATGTGTATTATACCATATAGGGTATAATAATTTTAAATAGGGATATTTACCCAGCAGACCCTGAAATCTTTCTAAATTACCTCTACGACCTTTAAAAACATCCTAATTCCTCCCTCAACCCTGAAATCTTGCTCCGTCTTACCCCATGAACCCTACTGTTAAATTGACCCATCAAGAGTTAACTTCCTTGAGTTAAAAACAAGTTAATTTAAACAATCCAAATCGGACGGCTAGAACAGCAACTGCACGGCTTCCAAATGCCAAATAGTACTGCGATGCAACAGCAGCTTCAAGCCCGATATCCCCCTCCCCCTTCCCCTCCAACGACGACTGCCTGCCACCCGCCACGTCTCCGCCGATCCCCTAACCCTAACCCTAACCCCGATGTCTCTGCAGATCCGCGCCTCGATCTCCAGATCCCTCTTCCTCCTGCTCCTCCCGATCTCCTCCGCCTTCTCCGCCGCCTGCCCAGCGTCCAACGTGTCCTTCGTCGGATCCGAATTTGACCTCTCCATGGTCCAACACCAGCTCCGCGGCATCGTCCGGATCCTCTACGGCTGCTCCTTCTCTGTCCGCCGCTTCGACATGCTCCGCGGCTCCGACGGGGTCCGCTGGTGGGGCGCACCCGTCGACGACTTCGTCAACCTCACATCCGGCTTTGTCGTCTCTTATCTCCCACTCAACCGGACCTACCGCAACGACTCCTTCATCGTCCACCTCGTCAACGCCTCGTGGGATCGCATCGTTGTCCTCGCTGTCTCGGAACTCACCACTGCCTCCGATTTCGGCCACGTCATCCTCGCCCCTCCTGAACCTGCTGATTCGCTATCGCCTGCGCCCTCCCCCACGCCCTCCCCCGCACCTTCCGCCGCCCCCGGCAAGAGCTATTACCGTCTCCAGCCTACGACTTTCGACAATTGCCGCGTCCTGTCCACACGTTATCGCCTGCGGTGAACGCTGAATCACGATACGGTGGATATCGGGCTTGAAGTTGTTCTTGCATCGCAGTACTATTTGGCATTTGGTCGGGGAAGGGGTCTTAGCGTGCTTCGGGGGCGATTCTGACGAAGAGGACGATCGACGGCAATTAATGTAAATTTGATCAATAAAATAGGCATAATATAAAAGAATGTAACGAAATCGGGTTACTTTTAACGGCTAAATGGATGGGGGTTAACCGCAGGGTTTATAGGGTAAGGGTTAGCAAGATTTCAGGGTTGAGGGAGGAATTAGGATGTTTCAAAGGTCGTAGAGGTAATTTAGAAAGATTTCAGGGTCTGCTGGGTAAATATCCCTTTTAAATATAACTAAAAATAACCAAAAATTGCATAATTTTGTAATTTTGGGGTTTTTTTACCTTTTTTCATATTTCTGTAATTTTTCTTGGATATTTTCTAATTTTTTATGTCAAAAATATCCCAAAACAAATATTAAACCAATATGCTGAATTGATTTGGATAACAAAAGTGTCAAAAATTCTTCAAACCTATTTTAATATATATAAATAATAATATAGAAAAAAATTTAGAGACAAAAAAAATGTTTTTGGATTTTTTAGCGATTTTTCCTACTTTTTACTGGATTTTGGAGCTTTTTATTTTAAGTCATTTTCTTTTTCTTTTTTTAGAGATTTTTGGTCTGGAATCAATATAGGTAATAATAAGCACACTATATTTTTTGTGATTTTAAAGGTATTTTGTTATTTTTTTGGCATTTTTATATATAGGCAAGGACAAAATATGCTCCATTTGATTTTTAATTAATATGTAATGTGCATAATATGCATAATAAAATTCATCGCATGAAAGAACAAGCATCCATATACATTACCTTATTTTTGCATAATTTTTTGAGCACGAATGATATTTATTAAAATTATAGAAACATGCAAAAAAAGCTTGAACTGGAAAGGATGTATTTGCAACTAAAAATAACTATATAGATGTACATGCAAATTTCCCAAACCTTACAACTGTATCTCAAATTTTATAAAATATTTTATAATTACAAAAACTACAGGGGATAAGATGCAAAAATGTCACCTCATGTGGGCACCCATGTGAGGTGACTTGGCATTGATACAACAGCAATATGGAATACCTACAAGGGTCTACATGAAAAATTCACACATTTATTTTCATTACGTATTGTATTTATAGGACTAGGAAGCAAAATTAAAAATGTGGAGGGGGTACTTGAAATTTACATCTTCATGCACCATTAGATGGTTGGAGATCTTCATTAAAGTACATCGGACGACTCATGCAGCGCATCTCTTCGTCTTCATCCAATGATCGGGACATAATCTAGCACTATGGTTTGATTCAACGGTGGAGAAGGGGTCACAAAGAACTTGGAAGAACATTGAGGTGTTCTCCTTTTTCCTCCAAGATCTCTTAATCCAAGGCTCCTCCAGTGACATCGGAATGCTCAACTCCTTTTTGTTGCTGGTCTGTGTCGATTGGTGGTATAAGATGAGTCGGGGACCCGTTGGAGGGGTCTTGGAGAGTCGAAGAAGGTCCATCCACTTGGAGAGCCTTCGTCCCCCTAGGAAACCACCCATTTCGGGTCTTTTGACTTGCTAACCTGTAGAGGAAGGATCGTAGGATCGAGACAATGCACCTCTACCCATTTTAAAGCTGTTGCACGAGGCAAAATGGAAGGGAAGAGGTGGTCCGATGAATGGCAGTGGAGGAAGACTGAGTGAATCTGATTCATGCAGGATTGAGGGGATAAATGGATCAGGAAGCGAGGATGATAAAGGGGAATGCGATGGAGGCGAAATGGTGGCTAAACGGGTCCTGTACACGGTGGAACATGACTGGAGCAGTGAGCTTTGACAATCGATTTAAGTGGAACGAATGCTAAGATTAACACCGAAATTCTAAACTAAATGTGAGAATTAAAAGACAGAATGAAAATCTACCCAGAAATGAAAAATGTGCAGCTCGTACCTGGATGTGACACCAAGGAGCAGAGGTGGTCGGAGAGCCCCCTTGGATCACTCCTCTTCCTCCGATTCACTCGCCAAGGCTGCAGGCATAACCTTAATGTCACCGAGATCACTCACGCACAACAGATAGGGGGAATCAAGGCTCGGAGAAGGATCAAAATCAAACTTCGAGGTAGGAGTCTTTATTTATAAACTAGGGTTCCGGTCATCTTTGATTGGCATTATTTAGTGTCTCGATGGAGATCAATAGGATCTCACGATGGTGCAGGAAAGACGGTTGTGATGGGAAGAGAATCAAAGAAGCACTCGAGGCATTTTGATGATCAGAGCTGCATGGAAAAATCGAGTAAATGTGCCGCTTGAGGGTTTGACACGGTCAGAGGTGCCAAAGGGGCAGTTGAATAAGGTCAATAAAAGCTGAGCTCTGGTTGGTCCATGTGGACAAACCTAAAAGAAGTAAGGCAAAAATTCCTTGTAAAATAAAGAATAAATAACAAATGAATTTATTAATTTTAAGTCAAAAAATAAAAAATGTATACTATTTTATCTAGTATTTAATTATGTTTTTTATTTATTTTTATGGTTTATTTATTATAAGTTACTTTTTAGGGTTTTATATATAAGTATATTTACCTATATTATGTATATTTTATTTTTGTTTTGTATTTTTGATTTTACTATTCTATTCTCATAATTTATACATTTATAAGTTATTTATATATACAAAAATATATTATTATTTTATTTTTTTCATATAATTTCGTTCTTAAAAAGATGTATATTTATTATATAGGAATAAGTATTGTATATTCTTCAATGTATTTTTGTATATTATTTTATTTTGTGTTTTATTTATAATTTTATTTTATTATAAATATGTATATATACTATAAATAATATATACATCATTATTAAAATATAAAATTATAAAAATTGTAAGAATAAATAAAATGAATATTTCATTTAGGTATATTGTACAATATGGGTCCCGAAACCTCACTTTTACATCTTAACTCCAAATTGGATGAACCCACCTTCGTTAAATAGCTTATTTAAAGTTATATACAACTAAATGTGATTTTCATAAATTTTGAGTTCATATGGAGAAGATATGTGTCTGGGAAGTTTGGATTTTGGATTCTTGTTCAAAGTATAAAATGTACACTTTGTATTATTTTTGTATAAAGTCAATTTTATATTTTTTTATTATTTTTATTTACAACTTTCATGTACAAAATTTCTTTATTTGAGGTATAAATATTAATTAATAAAATATATCCCAGAAATGAATTATTTGGGAAAATATATTGGTAGTTTTATTCATTTTCGAACCGTATCCCCCCTACATTATTCCTTGTCGACCCAATCATCAAGATGCCTAGGTCTCGGGGTTTAGGGTCATAAAATAACTTTGGCTTTTTATTTCTTTTTCTTTTCTTTTCTTTATCCTTTTATTTTATCTTTAGAAATGTAATTTGTACCATAATTATAAAATAAATAATAAATGTTAATTTGTACAAAATAATTATATTTACATGCATTTAGCAATGGATTTAAGGCCAAAATGAAAGAATAAAGATAGTGAAATGGATATTCATCACCTGGTCAGAAGGTCTGGTTGTTTCATGCAAATTCGAAACTTTTCTCAAGGAAGTTGGAAAAACAAATGGAAAGGGTTGTTCATTTTGAAGCATGTACGTGACAATGACATTAAAGTCATATCTTATTTGTCAATTGAAACACAACCCTTCGTCATCAACTAACAACTTCTGAAGCCTTACCATGAACATGAAACTATCCTATTCGTAGTTGACTATATTCAGGTGGCCTACGAAGCAGAACTTCTAGTCACAACATCTATTCATTTAGACAAAAATATCAAAAGCAATTTTGAATAGTTAATCATTTTCTTATTTTCATTTTTCATTCTTTTATTCTTCCGAAAGCTTCACTCATCCCCTTCATTATTGCAATACTTAGGATATACTTCATCCCAAGTATGGGGGGATGAGTGTATACGGGTGCCCATTCTTTAATCCCCTCGCATGTCTCCTCAATTCTTAGCATTCTTTCTATACTTAGGGATATTTTGCCCTAAATATAGTCGGAGATAGGCTGAGTCGTTGATTTGTTTATTCCCACCCTCGACCCTCCCTGCTTTGTGTGCATACTACTATACTTAGGATTAATTGATCCTAAGTACGGGGGGGGGGGGGGGGTTGAGACGGTGGACTTCTTATTTCATTATTCAACCATTCGAGTATAGATTTTCCTGTACTTAGCACATGTTATATCTTCCTTTTCGATCTATGAGGATATAACTCGAGATAAGTAGAGGGGGTCATATATACATTGTATGGATAAGCAATAAAAATTAATACACATACAAAATTCTTTATATATATTGAATTATAAACATGTTAAAAATTGGTTTGCAAAATGTTTGAGAAATGGTTGGAAAATCTCTTTAAAAAATCTTTTGTAAAACTATTTGGAAAATATTTTGTAAAATGTTTTCAAACCTTTGTAAAAATGTGTGTGCTTATAAAAACTTCTTTCTTTTGATTGAATAAAATGCTTTGAAAATCTATTTGCAAATGTTTTTGAAAATGGTTGCAAAAATAGTTTGAAAGTGCATACATATTGTTTGAAAAATCTTTCAAAATGATTTTTAAATTTTGTCAATGTTTGCAGAAATTATTTATCAAAATTATTCTTGTAAAAAAAGGTTTTCTAAATGTTTGTCAAAATATTTGCAAATTACTTTGAAAACCCTGTCCATAACTCAAGCTCGAAAACTCCTTACAAACCATGTATATAAAACCTGTAAATAACTTGTGTAAATTCGTCATCTAATTTCTTGTAAATAACAAATGCTCTCCCATGTAAATATCTGCACATATTTATTTGCCAAAATTCCTTTCTTTTTCAAAATCACTAAAAATTTGCAAAATTCAAAATCCATAAAAATTAGTAAAATGTTTATAAAATTGCATGAAAATTTGTAAATTTGTTCAAAAATCCATAAAAAGATCAAAATTAGAAAATGGTTTCACAAAAATATTTTCTACAATGTGCATAGCATTCACATTTTTCAGATTGATAATAACAATTGAACAGGTCTAAATAAAATTTGAAGATTGGAGCTTGGTTGGAACTTTATCCACTTAATCACAGGAACCTTAAGGGAACTGGAATTGAGGCACTTTAGGTCTCTAGACTTAATTCTTTGAGACCATGAGAGTTGGATCATTATCATCTTGATTGCCTAAGTAGAATACTTTGGAACACATGCATGATAGTTGTCGACAGTGACCTAGCTTGCATACCTACACCTTGCACCTTGCTCAACTCAGTTGAAGTGGTAGATGACTGGATTTGTCGGTATGAGATACACGACAATGGAAACATCAGAAGTCACATATTTGTGGCCATTATATCCCAATCCCGATCCAATAGCTATGAGGTCTAATGACATAATGTTGTGGGTTTTAGTAATGCTTAAAAAGAGGGATAATATACTGGCTCAAGAGGAAAAAGTCCTTATGTAAATGGTATTGTACATAATTTTTTAAAAAATGCAAAAAGCATAAACTTCAAAAAAAATAGACGAGCAAATATCAGGAAAAATAAATTCCTGTCGGATATGTATGTATTCAATAAGCAAGCTTAGGCTTCAGAGTCATAGACATATGTGAGCCTACAACCGATGACTTTGCTACACTGTTCAAACATCCTAAGATAGGTAGCTGCATTGGCTATTATCCATTCTTCTCTCCACCTCCTCTTATTGAGCCGGTGGTACTTGAATTTAGAAGGAAATACCCTGCTTCTCTAGGAAAGAGTTATTAGATTGGGGAATTAGGGTCACCATGTTAAAGAAGACTTCTATCGCTTCAGTCGCAAGGAGCTATACATTACACACACTTTACAAGATAGACTCATAGTCATAAGGGACTGCATATGACATCAAAGTGTTTGGACCGTGCTTTTGATGAGATTTGGGTAGGGTTTTCTGATTTTCACAGGCTATTGTCTTGCAAGTCTGGTTCCCCAACAAGGTTCTGACCAAAACAAAAATCTAAGGGTCTGATTGAGCTCCAAACTTTTATTTTATGAAGACAAGTTTCAAAGTTAAAATCAATCCAAGTTCTTTCTTTTTCTTTTCATTATTTTCATTTCTGCACTTATAAGAAAAAGTGTTTGCTAGGGACTAACAAAGGCAAGTATATGGGGGTGATGGTTCTCCATTTTATCACCATTATTCTTTCATTTTGGCCTTAAATACCTAGCTAAATGAATGTATATATAATTAATTTGTCAAAATAAAAACATGATAATTTATACGAAATACTGTATAAAATATTGTATATTTATTGTATTTAATTCCAAAACATAAGAATAAAGGAAGAAAAAAAAAGTAATGAGACACCATAGGTGTTGAGTAACCCTAGACCCCGAGACCTTGTTATCATGATGACTTGGTCGACATGGAATAAAGTACAGGGAGATAGGGCAGCTAAATTCTACAAAGATACATCAAATCCTAATTTTTAATTCATCAATAATTTATTTTTGGGAGTTATTTTATTCCTTATTATTTATACCTAAAATCATTAAACTTTATATATAAAAATAATATAAAAATACAAAATTAAATTTATAGAAAAATAAAGCATAGTGTGCCCGAGACACACGAAATAAAAATCCAAAATAAAACCTTCACATAATTGTATCTTCTACATACTCTATCAAAATGGACCAAATCACCTTTAATTGTATGCAATAATTAATGATCCATTTAATGAAGGTGTTTTTCATTTAATTTGGAGCTAAGATGCGAAATTTTTGGTTTTCGTCCCATATTGTGCAATATACATGTATATTTTATTCAACATATTTATTCTTTATATTTTCCTCATTCTTTTATTTTTATAAAATTTAAAACATATGTACATAATTAAATTAAAATAAAACTATCAAAATAAAATGAAAATAAATAATACATTTCAATACAAAGATAAAATATACATGTATATAACTATATTTTAAATAAACCAAATTAATAGGTGTATATACAAACTTAGAAAACATAATAAATATAATTAAATGTGTATAAAATAAATACAAAGTATATAAAATGCTTATATAAAATAAAATATATATCACAAATTAAAAATAAAATACCAAAATACAGGTTTTTATACCTTTGCTTGACATGTAAAAATTAACTTGTTATAAAAGACCTCATAAAAAATAAAATAAAAATATTATAAAATATTACATTAAACTACAAACATTTTTTTATTTTCATTAAAATCTAATTAAATATTTTACTATTTATTTTTTATTTTACGAAGCCCCTCCTCAACTGTGGAAGAATCACATCTACGCATCACATCAAAAATAATAAAAAATTGAAAATTCTAAAACTCCCAAAAATTTGAAAAACCAGAAAAAAAAACTACAAAAATTGAAAGTGGAGAGGATTTGAAGAAACTGGATCCTGCTTTGAGGGAAGCATTGGATTAAAGATTGCTTTTTGAGCTTCCCTTAGTCAAGGCCATTGACAATTTCCCCGACCTTGAAAGATTTGTAATGAGTAAATTCATTTCGAAAAGGTTGGGTCGGAAGAGAGCAAGGAATGAAAGACACATATTGTCAATGGCCACGTCCTTGATGATGAGCAGAAAAACTAAGAGCCGTAGAGTGAAGCGATTACCTAGGTTTGATTGTGAAATCAAAGACACATTCACTCATGCCCGAATCGATGGTGACTCACCAATCAATATCCTCCCGACCTCTGTGTTTGACAATGTCAAACTCGGACCAATCAGGAAATCAAGAGATATCATTCAATTAATTGATCTATCTAGAAAGCGGTCGAGAGGAACTATTTCAGTCATCATTACATTCCAAGGTGCTCTGCTCAAGGTGGACGTCACGATCATTGACATTGAGAACTAAGGAGAGTTCGCCCAGTCTCCAATCATTCTCGAAAAGATGTTCTTAGCCTTAGATAAGGAACTATAGATTGCGAGACTCGGGAAATCAATTTTACCACATAGGGAGCACTTCAACCTCGCCCAGTCTTTGAGGAAACATGATATTCTAATGCAACCCACAAAGCCGTCAACAACCGTAACCGTCAAGCGGTAGAAGAGCCCTACCCCGCTGCTACACCTGAGATTACAGTTGTTGAGATGACCATTGGATCAGAGACTCACCTCACACTCCCCTTTCCTATTGCATTCATCTCCACTAATATCACGACCACTTTTGATGAGGTCACACAATCAAGGGCTAACCCTGAATCGGAAAGACCTCCTCTGACCACTTTGATCAACTCCATCGGACACAGGAACTGAACAATGTCAAGACAACTAGAACACATTCCCGAGAGGTATACCGACCATGCAAGAGTATTTAAATCTATATGGAGAATCGATTATGAACACCTCACCTCCAGGACCATCATCAATTGTGACAATAAAGACCAAATTAACCTTTTCTGGTAAACCGTTTGCTCCTTCCTCTAACCAGTAATCTGGTGAGTAGAAGAAGATTACTAATTCCTCAAGACGTTTCCTTGAATGCCTCAGGTTGTATCAATCTTTTCTTCCACTTGATGCTTCATGTTCTAGAAAATCGATTAAGAAAGTCGCCTTTAACATACCCGAATAGAAATTTTCTTAGGATTCCTCATCAGGTCCGGATAAGGTGATCTTTATAAGTGACCTCAGTTTGGTAGCTCTGAAGTTAAATCTAAGCATGTAGCCAAATATAGACCCCCGTTGGACTCCTGCTCCTCACTACTATTCCTCTAGAGTCGACACTCCATGTCTCATTAGATTTATCGGAATAATTTCATACGACCATACTGAGACTGGTGCTTTAGAATATTCATCATCGAGGACGAGTCGATTGACTACAAGACTGACCACATTTTGAGAAAGCAGCTTAAATATAAGAATGATTGGAGTACATCTACCTTGCAGCATTATTCTTCTGAGGATTACTTCGACGATGGTTGGGAATCATCGACTTCGTCTTCTTTCCATTAATATACCTCCCAGTACTATTCTTCTGTGAATAACTCCCATAATGGTTGGGAATAAACTGCTTCATATTCTTCTTATCTTTATGACCACCCACTACATGCACACAAAAAGATATGCCGAAAACCTCATTGATCACCAGCAACCTTCCCTATTGACCCCATCGGTTCCCTTGTACTTCTTCTTCTACTACTACTTAGGCCAAGGCCTAAGTAGAGGCAGAGACCGATGCCATTTGTATATACCACTCTCCTCATCCACTTCTTCCCTCGACCGCCCAATTTTCATAATTTTTCTATACTTAGACTATCCACATCCTAAGAATAGGGGGCGAGCCAACATTTATTTTTCTTTTTCTTTTTCTCACTCTTACGCTTAGCTTGAGATATGTCTTCTATGCGCTTCTTGTGCTCTGAGGACATAGCACTCGCTAAGTATAGGGGAGTGTATATACTCTATATATATTTTACCCATAGCTCGTACTTTCACATAAGTCTATATTTTATTTACGAGGTGGGTAACTTACTCATAAAAAAAGTTTTGCAACTAACATTGTATGTGTCCAACCAATGTTTTGAAAATTGGCTTCTTATTTATTTTTGCATTAAAAAAACAAATACAAAAAGATCTTGCATTAAAAAAAGAAAAAAAAGTAAAAAATATTTTGTGGACATGCATTTCATTCATCCATGCATTCTTTAGTTGGATGTATCTCTAACACTTACCCTTTCAAATAAAACTTGTGAAGTTCAAGGACACCTGGTTTATGAGGTTCTAAGATTCATAGTTAACTAGCCTTAGTCATTAGAGTCTATGTCTTAATTATTCACACCTCCATAGTTCAAAAGATGTGTGTGCTATATCGCAAACTTAGTCTCTTCCATAAGGAATATGATCATTACCTCACATGCATGATTACAATTATGATGAGATGAGTTGCGATTTCACTTGAGGAAATGGGATGAGGGATTTGAATTTGGACCAGATTTTTTGATGCACAAGGATGTGATATAATCGATGAAGGATTCATGAAACCCGAGTGTTAACAGTTTCATCTAGTATGAGAACAAGGTTCGTGTATTAATCTCTTGATATAAAACCTATGTGCTAGGGTGTGATGAAACTTAATTAGTTGTTGATCAGTGTGCGCCAACTTTGTAGAAGTGGCGGAGCTAGCCAACCATCAACGAAATAAATTTCGAGAGAAGTTCTCTCATACAAAGAAAATCTCTCTCATTACAAATACAATCTCAATGAGCTTCAACCAAAGGAGAGCACTCCTAACCAATTCAACGTGTCCACTTAGACAAAAGATATTAGGACCAGGAGTCGGGCTAGCATCTAAAAGGGATCTGCATCGTATAGTGATACATGTTCTGGTGTCGAAGGTACGATAGGTAATCAAAACAGATACACCCTGATGCACTCCCGAGAAAACAAGTGCAAACGACTCCGAGCTTTCTTAACGGACGCACTGGTCAACAACCAAAAATACATGTATTACATTAATAAGGTATTCGAGTGGATCCTTGTTCCAATGAAAGGGAGAGAAGAAATTACACCATCTTATGCCCTCAGTCAACTGGCCTTCCATCTACACTTTTAAAACTGATAACTAGAGAGACGGTAGAATTACGCAAGAACTGGTTTATTCCCTACGTGTTGAGGACTGGGTCCTTATGAGAGTCTCTTGGACTGGGACCTTGGGTGATGTTTTGACTCTACTCTTGTGACTGCAGTCCACAATAAATGTCATACCACTACTATATATGTAAACAAAGAGAGTCTAAGAGCTTGAGAAGTTGGATACCTTTTGACTAAAGCTTGGTTATTCTCAGAATTTTAGGATCACTAAAACTAAGACTTCTTCAACCAGTCTTGTACTCCACATGCACAGTCACGGATTAATCCGACTCATTCATTAATTCATTCTCTAAATACTCGGGGACGAGCATGGTTTAAGTATAGGGGTTAATGAATCAATGATTCATCGCTCTAAAAGAGATCAATTAAGCTCGGTTCCCAATAATTTATTGGCATTTCATCATTTAAATTGCATTATTAACATTCATGTATGTATAAATAACAACTGCATTTTACCATGCATAATTGCATAAAATACAAAGCTAAAAATCTCAACCCATTTGACCTGTAAACTAGCTAAAATTCGTGATTTTTTATTAATTCATGCTAACTCCAAATCACTGGAAACCATCTTCATCATGTACATATTGCTAACAAGAATAAATGAAAAAAATATCATTAACATAAATAATTGGCTCACAAACGGAAACCCTAATTTCAAAATTTCCAGACTAAAATGTTGATATCTCTTTCATACAGTGTCTGATTTAGCCCTACTCACTTTCGAACTAATGTTCGCTCAATTATATTTAAAACAAGAGTAAGTATACGTGAATCAGAGCTCATATGTGAAAGTTGGGTTTTGGCCTCTTTTGTACATTGTGTATTTTACCTGATTTTGACCTATTATTTTATGTACTTAATTAACTCATTTTCTTTTATTTATTTTTCATTTATCTTATTTGACAAAAGTTTTATTAAAATGCACAAAAATCCAAACCTAAAATGAGCTTGAAGTTAAATAAGCTAATTGAGTCCTGGAGCCCTCGGTCCTCCATGGACACCTTCAGCCGATGTCTCCTAGATGGAGCCAGGAGCCTCCTTCACCACCTCTACCGCCTCTTCATCGCCACCAGGAGCCGGTGCTGACCACATCCGTCTGACATATCTCCCCCGACTCTAGTGGTCGGAGCCACCGCCATCCGCTAGCATCCACACTCGCGAGCCACTTGGTTGAAGAACCGGGACCCTCCCACATGTGGTGCATGCACGGGAGGGGACTTTTGCATGGAACTCCCTCTAGAATTGCTTAATCAGAAAGGCACCCCAGCCAACCACGTGACAACTTGGAAATTTTTGCAGTAAACCCCCTCACCGGGTTTAAGTATTATCATATGTGCCCTTGCACGTATTTTCATTTTAATTTTATTATCGTATTTTGCATTTGGACCCCAATGTTTCATGTAAAATTTGATCAACAATTTTGTATCTTTTTAATATTAAAAAATTTGCATATTGCATAACAACTCTATCTTTATATTGTGGCATGTACTCCATAATTTTATATTATGTTGTTAATTAATAATTAATATTCTTGTAAAATCTTACATATTTTTCCTAATTAATGATATGAAATTCACAATTATTCAACCACTAATTGAAAAATTACCAAAAATTCAAACTATATAGAATTAGTTGTATTCTACTTTGTGCCAAAAAATCGTTGCATTTACTTATATAATTAACTCTGTAAATTTTTTTTTTGTGATTTTAACTAATTGAATTTTAATAATTAGCACACTTATTATTTTTAGAGTATAGGATTTTCCTAGGATAGTTCATTTATTGATCTACCACAGATAATTTTGCTCCCTGAAAATACATAGGTGTTATATTTATTATAATTAAGTATTGTAAAATATATTGTTCACATTTGTTTAATTTATTAAATATTCATATTGCATCAGATAATTCCCAAAAAAATGTAATGCATTCATATGATCATTATTCACATCTCGGCCAAGTTTCATAATTTTTGGACCACGTTTAAGCATTGTTCACATTTTAGTCCTTAAAATTGGCCACATTTGCATGTTCATTCCTTAATTGCATAAAAAATACCCAAAAAATTCCACCCCAAAAAATGCACGTTAAATTTGATAGACATTAACTTAGGTGGTTCCTTTACATCCTTGAGTTCGATCTCGGGGACTTTCCTAGGATAAATAAACATAAAAACCACCTCATATTAATGAATACTTAATTTGTGGTTATCTTTTGACTAATCCCAATTGCCTGACTACAACATAAAAACCTTAAATTAAGAAAAGGTTTTAGTGATTAGTCACTTAGTCATTAGGGTTTGAGACCTAATAATCTTCACTTCCCTAGTTTGAAAGATATGAGTGCTATATTGCACTCTTTATCTCTACCTTAAAGGAATATGATCAGTGCACCACTTGCACAACTGCATGAATGATGAGATGAGTTGAGGTTTCACCCAAGGGTCTATGATTTGAGATTTGAGTCTGGACTTGATCTTATGATACTCGAGGATGGGATAAAGTCAATGAAAGCTTCATGAAACCTGAGTGTCAATAAACCCTATCCAGTTTGAGAACAAGTTCTTCTACTATCTTTTGATATTGATCTATGTGCCAGGGTGTGGTGAACTTTAATATTTTTTTATTAGTGTGAGCCAACTAGGTAAAGAAAATGGAGCTAGACTCAAGAAGAAAGAAAAATGTTAAATGAAAAAGCTCTTAATACAAAGTCAATTACAAAGAGCTTCCACCAAAGGCGAGCACTCCTAACCATTTCAAAGTGTCCATTAGGACCGAAGTTATTAGGACCATGAGTCGGGCTAGCACACAAAAAGGGGCTCTACATCATATAATGATACAAGTATGGGTGTCAAAGGTATCTTAGATACTAAAAAGAGACACATCTGATGCTCTCCAAGGAAAACAAGTGTAGACGACTCCAAGCTATCTTGATGGACACATTTATCAACAAACAAAAATATGTGTTGAGTACTAAGGCACTCAAGAGGACCCTTGTTCAAATGTGACAGAGAGAAGAAATGACACAATCATGTGCCATCCATAAGTTGGCCTTCCATTAACACTTTTAAGTCTAACAAACTATTGAGACAGTCGATTGAATACATAACTGACTTATTCCTTAGTGTTGAGGATTAGGTCTTGATGAGAGTCTCCTGGATCAGGATCTTTAGTGACATTGCAACTCGACTCTCATGATTGCAGTACATATTTAATGTCATATCTCTAGACTATATGTACATACAGAGAGTTGGATAACTAGAGAAGTTGGATTCCTTTTGACTATAGCTTGGTTGAGCCCAAAATTTTAGTATTACTCAAATCAATGGTTCTTGATGAATAAACCTTGAAAATTCACATGCACTCTCAGGGATTAATCCGACTCTTCCATTCCTTTGATGCTCGAGGACAAGCGTGGTTAAGTATAGGGGGTGTTGAATCTCTTATTTATCATCACAATATTCATTTATTATCCTCTTATATTAGACAAGTCAATAAAATTCGTTGCCAATTCACCTTAATTAACAAGTAACCCTCTGTTAATAACTAACCCTGATTATTGTATAAAACTAACACTCTTTTACTATTTCAATTTTCTATTATTTACTTCTTATCAAAAATCCCAAAAAAATAGATAATTATAGTTTATATTTATTTTAGCTTTTTATATAAATTAAAAATAAGAAAATTGCAAAAGAATTAAAAGATTTGTCCCTTCACACTCATGTCCCCATGGTCTGATGCATGCCCCGGATTGCATCTGATCCACCCGCTTCTTCTGCCCCCTCAGCCTTTGGATCTCTAGATCCAATGGTCATCGTTCATCATCTACCTCCTGCAACATCTACCACCTCGCCACACCTCTCTTTTTTCCCATTTCTCCACTCATCCGACGATTTATGTTCACAATCTAACTTCACTCCATCAAAGCCCTAATGTCTCTTCATCACGTGCATGCCCTAAAACCTCAACTCTTATATTATAGGGCTCAATGACGACGATTGCAATCCTCACTCTTCATCTTCTATAACAGTCAGATATCTCCATAAGATATCATCCTCCTCTCATCATTCAGATCGTACACCTTCATGTGGGATTAGGTCCAGCATCCCTCCTCCTTTATATGATAGAGAGAGAACGGATCTAGGAAGCCACGATGGCTGCGATCCCCGATGTGACCCTTGTTCGTGCGTCTAAGTCACGACCCTAATCCGATTGTTGAGCTTCTTCCCAAGGATGGGGAAGTGAAGCGAAGATTGGAGGACCAAATCAAGCCTTAGCTCTAGCCTTTCCTCTGCCCGAGTTCTTCTCCAACCCCAAGTAAGGCATTATATCTTGTTTTCTTAATGTTTCTCCCCTTTTATTACACTCATTCTCACCTTCCCACATTCAATCGACGCCCCTCTAAGCTCCTCTGAGATTCCCTCACCTTCATGGGAGGCTCAGGTCACCCTCTTCCTTCCTAGAAGGCCTCCCTCACTCCAGTCCTTCTTCTCCGGCAGAGCCAGAAAATAACCCAATCAGATAATCATCTTCTTCACATTCATTCCCTTCATCCCCCCCACCTCGCTTCAGTTATTTTCCACTAACCCCTTGAAAAATCAGATTTTCCAAGGGTCAAATGTTCCACACAAGGTGAGAACACTGTCGATGAGGCAACTGCTCATGAAACCCAAATAATTCAGTAATTATCCCATACAATAATATAAATCAATAAAAGCAAGTGTGAATAAAAAATTATTATAACCCAACAACGTATGTATATAGTGGACAAGCAGCTAGGGTGTCGAACTCATTGAACAAGTTGGTGTAGCAGGTATATTATATATAAAACAAATAATGAATAAATAATATGCGTATATTTTTACGATATTCACTTAAATATTTACTCAATGTTTTGTGGTTTTTGTATATTTTCCTTTTTTATTTTATAATTTTATAATATATTTTATTTTAATTTACTTTTTTAATTATTATTTCCTTCTTTATTTTCTATATTTTAAATTTATTTTTCTTTTAATATATAATTAAGGTATATATATATGAGAATTTATATATATATATATATCTATGTGTGTGTAATATTTATAATAGAGATAATATATAATATGATATATTAATAAATGCATAAAAATTAGAAAAATACCTAAATAATGTTACCTTTTAATTTTTTTAAAGGGATTTGAAATATTTACAAGGTATTTATATTAATTACTAAAAATGTTAATTATATATAACTATATATAAGGGTATAATACAATATAGGGTATTGTAGATATACATATAGATATATAATTAAAATTTAGCAAATAAAATATTTTTATATTTTTATATTTTCTGATGTTTTTGTGTTTTTACTGATTTTTGCTAATTGTTAGGTATTTTTTAAGTCTAAAATATTAAAAATTAGAGACTTTTAAATGGCTCAAAATGTTTTGAGATATAAAAATACTAATAAGTGTTAACATATCTCAATACTAATTTTAGTATATAATATTATGTATAAATAAAAATATTAAATAGAAAAGTAATTTTTTGGGTTTCTGAAAATATTTTGAAAATTTTTAGGGTTAGCCAGCATTTGTGATTTTAAGGGTTTACTTTTATCATTTTTTTGTATGGAGTTATAAAATAGAGCAATAAAAATTAGGTAATTTTCTGGATTTTTAAAGAGGACTTTATACTTTTTATGCTCTAAGGTAAATAAAGATCAAAGCATGCTCTTTTGAATTTTAATTAATAGAAAATATGAATGAAATGGAAAATAAAATATATGGCGTAGAAGATAAAAAATTAGGTATGTGGTCCTATTTTTTCATATTTTTTGGAGAACAATTGCTATTTTTGAAAATAATTATAAAAGTATACACAAAAATAAATCAGCTAGCAGGGGCATTTATACAAATAAAAATAAATTCAGGGGTCCATGTATAAATTACCTAGAAATTTTTCATTGAAATTTGTAGTTTCTATATTAAAACAAAATACACAAAGCTAGAGGTATACAAGTGCAAATTACCCAATTCACGTGCAGAGCTTTGTGTGCTGAGTTGGTAGTGGACCTACTTGAAATTAAATTAAAATCTGAGGCTTTGTTTTAGTTTTTCCAACAACTTTTACACTTAATTAAAATTTTACTGAACTATATAGTAAATAAAAAAAATATACAAAGGGGGTTTTGCAATTTACCCCACTTATGTCGTTGATCTGGCCATCAAGCTCCTGTCATGTGGACAATCGATCATCTAGAGATGCGTACAACTTTGCTAAAAAAGAATGCTGCAAATTAGACCTAGAGCTTAGCTTGATCGGATGGTCGGGAGGCAGCCTAGAAGAACATCCGATGAATTCGGCTGGGATGACTTTCGATCTCGATTTCCCATCGACTCCGGTGATCGATTTTCAAGGCGACAATGACTACGGCTTGCAGGGACGCATCCATACATGCAAAGAAATTCCGATGGGTATTAGATGGAGCATCGACAAACATGGAGGTCGAGTTAGATCCAAGTGCCTGGAGCTTCTTCGCAGATGTTCTTCACTTCAGAAAGGTCCTCGATGCTCTAAACCTGCACAAAATATTATATAGCTCGAGGCTCTAAAGCTGGAAGCAACGAAGGGCAGACGATAGATGTAGATCTAGTGAGGGTGAGGGACAGGAGCTCAGATCTTAGATCCATAATGGATCTGGGTTGACAAATGATTGTAATCGATAGAGAAATCGTAGGGGTCCGAGTATGTGATGAATTCATGATTCATTAACTTTTTGTATGCATATTATCTTAAAACCATTAACATAGGCATGTAAATATCCATTAATTCTCATTTCTTATAAAAACATCATTCATGAATAAAAATACAATTTTATGCATTAAAGCATGTAAATAAATAATAGAACAAAAGAAAGAAAATAAAAAGAGCGGTAAACTATTCATATTTATTCATTGTTTATCAAAACTTCATTGATTTTAAATTAATTAATTTGTGCATATTTTACACCAAACTCTTATCCTATTTATTCTTATATATATATATATATATATCTTAAAAAATCCCAACATGTATATATGCCAAGAAATCCAACTTTCAAAGTATCAAATTCTCAACTTTCAAACCTCGTAACTTCTTTTTACGAACTCCAATTTCACTCTACTCACCTTTAAAGTTCATAATTTAATATTATCTAATTAATTAAGGTGGTTTTATAAAATCGAAGTCTATTTGCAAAAGGTCAGACCTATTGACAACTAGGTTTCTCAGATATATTTTGAAATTATTATTTATAGTATCATTAATTCTATAATTTTTAATTGTTTTCTTCATATTTATTTTATCTTTAAATTATTTTAGAATTTTAACCCCTATTTAGTATTTTAAATAAATCAATAAACCTAAATAATAGATGGAATTGAAATGTGATAGATATACTTGTATTTATTAATATATGTAAAATCAATTATTAAAATCCATAAAACTTAATATACCTCCTATTTATTATTAAAATAATTAATAAAATTTAAAAAAAGGATATTATTTATTAAATTATTGACAAAAAATATTAGAGTTATTTGTTAAGTATATTATATATTTATTTATTAGTATTATATTTATAATCTATAAAATATATTTATTATTTACCAAAATAATACAAACCATAAAATAGATAATAATATTACTTATAATTTTCATTTTTACACCTATTTGAGATATTGCTATTTACTTTTTTATTATTTAATTTATACTAAATTGCATTTTCTGGCCTATCAGGTGTTGTCAGGGTGTCAGCACCAGAGACCTTCTCCAAGAAGGTTTGTTGGTAATTTGTTCTATCAGCCACTTTTCAACCATTTTTCCACACATCCTCTTATTACTTAAACATGATTTCCACACCCCATTCTCTCCTCCTAAGTATCCTAACATTTGTTGGCCCTTAGATCATTACGAACAACCCATCGATTCACCTATATATTCAACATAAAGATCGACACATCAAAAAACTTTCCACACCAGAAAGACATGGTCATTCACCTAACGTCTCCTCCATGTACCTCCAGTGGTGACAGCACCTGAGGACGACCCCGTGTGGAAGAAGGGAGAACGGAGGAGCATTCCAAGGCCCTCGCCACCACGTGCAGCATTGAGCTCTGGTTTGTTGCCCGTCAAGCTACAATTAGTAGGGGGTGTTAAACCCTACAA